>JAPKLW010000009.1:906747-958750 GCA_026898455.1 Plectranthus barbatus | reverse complement strand
ACGAATTGTCCAACAAAGAAGTTCGTAATACTTTTCTGATGTTTCACTACAAAGAGGAATTAAAATTGGGAATTAATCGATTCATTCATACATGTCATACTTGATAGGTAGATATCCCTGGAATCTGTGCTTCTCTTATTTGAATCCAAAAGCTTTTTAATTTCCTGTTTAATTTCCATTAGCAAATATTGCGATTTTCAAAACAACAAAACTTTTTATCTAATTTTCCTAATCAGTGTTTTCAAGAACGTTTGACTTAGTACTTAAAGATTATTCGTTATTTCTTTCCCTGTGGGATCGATAATTTCATTTGCCGCTATATTATTAGCTTTGCTAAGTCGCTGTTAAATAATTTAGCGATCAATCAACACCTAACAAAGATTGAGTTCAAGCTATCAATCTTTCTAGGCTATTGAAGATAAAGAGATGTGGATTAAAGTTGAGTCCAAGCTCTCACTTTATTTGAAGATTGAAGACTAAGCTGACGGAGATCCGTGCTGACAAACTTTTGATCCAAGCTCATGCACCTGTACTCACTCTAAAGAATTACATGCTTCTCAACCAGGATGATGATCATATTTTGGGCGGACTTTTGAACTTTAGCATCGCGTATGCTACACGTTGCATTAAATGCAAATTAATGTGAAGGATCGTGAATAGACATCCGAATCTTCCTTTGAGATTTGTGGTCCAATAGCACCCTGCCAAGTCAGCATATTCGGGATTCGAGGAGTAAAGCCACGTCAAAACCCATCTTAGTCTTAGATATATGGCAACCCAACCATCGCCGATTTCCCAAAAGTCGATCTAACTTTCCTGTACACGATCTCAACCATCAATTTTCTGAATCGAGTGATTCTCTTCTGAATGTAAATAGGGTTCGCTTGTCTCCTTAAGTGTCATATTCTTTACTAACCCCTACCTTCCATTAAGCTTATACTTCAAGATCTAGTTTCTACCCTTCTCAATATCTCGATGAAGAAGAAGATGAAGCCAACCAATATCTTCAGAATCACAACCTTTTTGGGTGTGGTCAAAGAGGAGGAAGAAGTATGGACAGAGCAGAAGAGATCAGAAGAGAAGAGCAGAGTAGTTCGAAGAATCAGTAGAAGGAGCAGAAGAAATCAAAAGATTTTTTCTACTGTTGTTATCTCCTTCTACAAATCGACGATGATACAACTGCTCATTGTTCAAAGTGACGTGCCAACAATGGGGCATGCTCACTTAGAGAGCTTCTTCGCCTACCTGCTGTCCACAAATGCCAATGAGAAGGATAGACAGATGAATGAGAAAAGAAGCCCGGAGGGGAAATATGAAAAGGGAAAACGTGCTCCTTTTCTTACCACAAGGTACAAAGCTGCATCACCTCCGAGACTGAGAATTGCTGGAAGACGAAAGTTCAAGAAGGTGAAAAGCAAGCCAACATATCTTGCTGCCTTCCTTGAATGGTGTACTAAGATTAGCTCCATCAGCAGTCAATCGGAAGATGAAGAAGACCAAGAGTAGTCCAGCATAGTCTTGTAATAGATTTGTATAAGTTTCTTGAGTTAGTATATCCCTGTACTGATGGGTTTTGTATACTGAAAGCATTTATTATAATGAGTATACGACGGTTTATTTCTCCTATCTGTTAAACAATCTTACATGTATGTAACAATGGTATCCTCTTGTCTCACCGATAGGGACGATCATACGGCATGTTGTAGATCGCAGAAGATAGTATGATCACTTGACCTAGTGAGACATAAACCTGATCACAGCCGAGACAGCGTATGAGGATACATCTGTCCGGATGGCTGCGACATTGTCAGAATAAGTAGTCTGTCTTGGTTACTTGACATGCTGGTACGCAGGGGTGGCGTATTGATGGACCGCAGTGAGATGTATTCGACTGCCTGACATCAACGAATACAAGATCTCGATATTGAATGAGTCCAAACACTAACGAAGGTTCAGGGGTTTGCACGGGTTGACTGTTGCTTTGACTTGCCATGCTGGAGAGCCTAAGTAACTGATAGCGCATTTCGCAACGCGCTAAAGCTGCAAGTGTACAGACCACTGCTGAGGGCAAGTAATAATTTATCGAATCTCAAGGACTGCAGTCTCGAAATATAACCAAGCACTAAAACGTAGATACCTTACTACTATCTAGGCAAATCAGAAAAGAGAATTGGTTTTTATTTAAACTAGCAATGATTTTAAAGCAACAATAAAATAAAGATCAATTAATGATTTTAGAAAGCTTGTGAGAAAATAGGATTCCAGGGCAATCACTTTGAATATTAATCAAACAACTTTTCATGCAATTCAATCCCAATTTAATTCCCAAGGATGTGAGCAATCGCAAATATGTTATCAGGTGATCCTCTCGGACTCTAAACCATAACATGGAAATAAAAGATCAGAAGATTCCTCTCGGACATACAGAAGACTTTTACTCTTGATAAAAACCTTAGATTTCAAAACCCTTTAAAAGTTCAATTTCCTCTCGGACAATTGCTCTTATAAATCTGATTTATTGGCGTCTTAATTGATAACCTAGACCTCTCGGTTCAAAAACTACCAATTCAAATCACAATCAATGGCCAGTATCTCGCAATTCATGAAAATCTCAAGAAATCAGAACATCAATGGAAAGGGAACATTAAATCACATAAATTGTCGAATGATTAATTACAAAGCTTCAAACCCTAGAATCCATGAATAGATTTAGCCAATCATGCTAAATTCTAGAAAAACAAAGAGATGAAGAGTCACAATAACATAAAACATAGAAATCAAAAACCCGTAGAGTCTTCAATCTTCGAATCCTGGAGTGCTCTTCAAGTTCCCCTGCTTTTGCTCTCAATTCTATGCTCTCTAATCTCAGAAATTGGTAAAAGGAACTCAAAAATATGTTGAAGGGTCAAAAATATGTTGGAGGGGTCCTGTTTTTCGCCCTTGGACCCTCTATTTATATCTATCACCTTTAGATCTGAAAAGATATGGGATTTGGACCAAAAACTCATCAGAAAAACACGCTCGGCGACCCATAAATCACGCCCGGTATATCGTGGTTTATGCTTATGGGTCGCCGAGTTTGCGCCAAAGCAAAACTGGTGAAAATTACAAAACCGGCGACCCAGGAACACGATCGGCGATCGCCGATTTTGCATGTGGGTCGCCGAGTTCGTTATGAACTTGCGCAGTCTCACGGTTTTGGCCATAACTTTCGCTCCCGAACTCCGATTGACCTGATTCCAGTTGCATTGGAAAGTTAACTCGAAGATCTATCTATTGGCATGCTCCATTAGCTCGAATTCCATGTGTGGAGGAATTTGTGACTGTTTCTTTGAACATCAACTACTTTCAGGACGGGTTTCCATTGAATTTTGGCCTAAAACATATTTGGGTGCAGTCTTTTCTCACTTCTTCCTCTTCCTGATGCAAACAAACATCGATTGGCTACATGGCACTCATTCATATCCTGTAAATTACTCAATTGTGCACCAAACCTGCATAACAACCCAAAACCAAACCAAACGTAATATTTTCTAAAAGAATATGAAATCGGCACAGAAATATCACTTAATGATCTAATCCAAGGCAAATAGTTAGCAGATTCACATCAGCAAAATGCACAAAATGAGTGTTTATCAGTAACGTGCTCGTATATCAGCAACTTGGGCAACAATAGTTTGTGTAGTACCGCCTGGGACTGGGTTTAGGTAACCATATCCGAGTAATAGGATGGGGACATTCCCTGAGAAGCTCAATGACATTCATCGTGCCAAAGTCCTGCAGGCTGATTAAGTTCAGGCACGAGTGATAAGGATTGAGTGGTACTACTCAGGAAGTATAAGATATTAATTAATTGTAGTTAGAGCTTTTCAGAAGCTCCAATTAATTAATGGATATTCGGTAACCTTAAATATGGGGATTCTCAATTAATGGAGCCCGTTCTCATTACGTGGTAATAAAGGGGTAGGTCAGTATTAACTCTGTGGTGAAAAAGAATTAATATTAATTAATTAATTATATCCTGGGTTGTGGACATGGGAATTAATTAATTATAGGCCCACTTTATTATTTGCATTAGGTCCCAGGACTGGCCCAATTAAATATGTTGATTTGAGCCCAATAGCCCATTAGGGATAAAACCCTGGGTCTATAAATAGACCTCTCACTCTCTGAAACCCTGGCCACTTCATATCATTCAAATTAGTTTGAAACCCTAGGGAGAGAGAGAGAGAGAGGGGTGGCGCCTGTAGTGGGGAGGAGAAGGATTTTTGTGCTCCGGCCTACAACACAGATCTGTGGAATCCTCACCAGTAGCATATCTGAACAGCATTGGGACACAGCCCTGAAGATCTAATATGGAGAATAGATTTCTTCTCTTCTCTTCTTGTTTTCAATTTATCTAAGAAATTAGATTTCTAATTTCTGTTTCCGTAGATTAAATCGAGTCGCGTGGTTGAATTGAAAGTTGGATATTCAAACACGAAAGATCGGATCAGACTCTACGGAGTTACGGTAATCTCTCAATCCACAATTCTATGAATTAAATTCATAGGAGCATGCTAAGATTTATTGTGAATTTTGATTGTGTGCAATATCCATAAATCGATCCGGTTCAGTTGGATTTTGTGATTCGGTTCACTAGAAATCCCTACAATTGGTATCAGAGCGAGGTTCTTGATTTATGTCTCTATTGTGCGCAATTAAATTCAATATGCATGTATTAATTTATTTTGTTTTGTGGATGATTTTTGTTCCTCGTGGCAACCCGTATGATTCAGTCCGCGGTGGTTTACCCGTGTAAGACTGAATTAATTTGGTAAAATCACGAGAAAATCCATGATTAGTGTAGATTTGAAAATTTGTAATAGAATAGATTATTCTGTAAATTTTGAATTTTTCAAATCTGTAATCAGGACGGGTCGAGGACGATGAACGAAGACGGAGCCGACGACGGCGGGCGCGGCAGCGCAGGGCGGCGCGGCGGCGCAGGGCGGCGCGGCGGTGCAGGGCGGCGGGTGCGCGGTGCACAGGCTGCGCGCGCGGCAGCTCACGGCCGAGGGCCGCGAGCGCGCGGCTGGGCTCGTTCGGTGCCGGCGGTCCGGCGGTGGCTATCGTCGGCAGTTGTTATCCCTGTGGCTGTGGCTCGTGTTTTGGTGGTTTATGCAATCCTGTGTAAACCCTAGGGTTTGCATTAGGGTTAGGGCAAATCATCAGATCTCAAAGGCCTAAATCCCAAAAGTTTTGGTGGATAAAGATTTGGAGGCCCTAGAAGATTTGAAAAGATATGGATTTATCCAAATAGATTCAAAATTCAAATTGTAATAGATAGGATTTATTTTTCCTATTTTGTGGGGCCACGAGGAATTTTTGTTTGCCTTAATTGTCCTCGTATGATATGTGATTTATTTATGTGCGCAATTAAGCATGTGTAGATAATAGGAAAAGCATGATTTATCGCTTTTATTATTTACAGCTTTCCAAGCATGCTTATGTGATTAATCTTGTTGGATTATATTTTGGAAATTTTTGGGCTTGTTTAATTATATGCAAAAATTTGGAAAATATAATAACAAAGAAATTATATGTGCGCATATAAGAAACCTTTTAAAAGAAAAATACTAAGTTGATTTTTTAATTAAAATCAATAGACCTCCACAAAGCGGTCCTAGGCTGTAAGTGTATCTCTTATTCTAGTAAATGTCTACGAGTGTAGTTTGCTAGTTCTTAGAGGTGCATGGGTACGGTTGTTGGGATTTCTAGACAAAAATTTAAATCATGTGAATAGTGGGAGGGTTTTGCGTAAACATCTGCGAGTGTAGCTTGCGTAGATCTCTTTCACAAGTATTCTAGGATTGATTTAAATTATAGATAACAAAAGCTAAAAGGGCTGTGCGGTATGGTTACGTGCCATGCTAAACTGTCTCTTTTGGCCGGAGTTAAATTTGTGGTTAATGGCTTAGAAGCATCTTAGAATATAATGCAAGAATTGCATCCCTAATCTTGAGAGATGGCTTGGTCTAAGTTTTTCACTAATTATTAATTTCTAGTGTCAAAAGCTTCCTGACATGGTAGTGAAATTAAATGGATTGGGGCTTAAAACCCGCAGTTCTGGTTGAGGGTGACATCGTAAACGTCTACGAGTGTAGCTTGCGGTGGGAACTCTTGGGCAATTAGTGGAAAATAGTTGCATTTGATTTATTAAAAGGTTTTCAATGCATTTGTTTTCGAAGTTCTACATGTATGTTACTCCCTCCGTCCCACCTCAATTGTCCCACTTTCCTTTTTTGTCTGTCCCACCTCAATTGTCCCATTACTTAAAAAGGCAACTTTTTCACACTCAACAATAAAATATTAATTCCACTCAACTTACTTTACACTCACATTCCTTGGTTATTGTGCCCAAAGTCACCGGGACAATTCAGCCGGGACGGAGGGAGTATTATTTAAGATTATTATTGTTTCAGATATGTCTATGCCTACTGTCGATCATTTACTTGCTCTCAATCCTCAACTAGTCCAAACTTCCATGAATGGAGATACTGCATTGAGTATATTCTCCTGACTAAGCAACACATGTTTGTTCTTACTATGATGCCACTTGCCCCCACGTTACCATAAAGTCTCTAGACGTGATAAGGAGTTCTATGACAGATGGGTGGCGTCTGAGGATTTTACTTACAAGTTAATCTCGGATAACCTGTCTAGAGAACTGAAGCTCAAGTACATGGGCTATTGTAGCTCTGTTACGATCTGGATGGACTTAGTGGCCACGTATGGCGAAGTGGAACGAACTATCAACTGTGATCTCGTGAAAGACCTTGTCTGTAAGAAAATGGTTGATGGTAGTTTGGTGACACGGTGACACTGCATGTGATGATGATGGATAACACCATGAAACGATTCACACGTGGAGGTGGATGTATCAGTTATCGGGCTAAGGTCGATATAATCCTGAACTCTTTATCGCTTTCATTCTATGACTTTAAAAAGGATGTAGCTAAGAGAAGAGAGTATTTTTTCAAAGAGTTGCTTACTGATCTCATAGCAGGACAGTCCTTCGTACCCTCATGGGATTCTGAGTTATCAGATCTTGAGCACAGTTTGGGCACATTGAAAGATGTGGTTCATACTGTGTGCAAGAATATGATTGATCGCAGATCACGTGAGATGAGGTCAAATGAAATGAAGAGGGTTGGTGTCACTTCAAGTAAGAACGCATGCGGAAGCAAAGGATAAGGTACGTCATTTGCATTTGTAACGAAAACATGTTTAGCATCGGTTTCTACTCATTCGTGGGTAGTGGATACTGGAGCTACTGATCATGTTTGTTACATTTTGCAGGGGATCACACCGAGGAGGGTGCTGAAGAATGACGAGGTTACCATCTCAATGGGGAACGCAGCACAAGTGAGTGCAGTTGCCATTGGAGATTTCACCTTGTACTTTAATGATTCTGTTTTAACTTTGAGAGATGTTTTGTACGTGCCAGATTTTCGGCGAAACCTTATTTCAGTTTCCAAACTTTATGTTGATGGATATTCAGTTATTTTTTATAGTGGTGTTTCTATCATTGGTAATAACAGTGTTATCTGTCGTGGGATGCTGAATAATTCTCTCTATGTTATTAATTGTAATCATAAGTCTTTCGCAAGTATTGCATGTTATTCATCCGTAATTGATAATCCTAGAAAGAGAAAACTTACTTCTTCTGATGAGGATCTTACATATCTCTGGCACTTGAGACTGGGTCACATCAGCTTGAAGCGGATTCAGAGACTTGCAGATGACAGTACATTGGACCTAGTCTGGGCTGTACCTTATCAAGTATGCGAATCCTGCATCGAGGGCAAGATGTCAACTAGGCCTTTCAAGGCTAGCCAGTCTCGAGCAGAGGAAGTGTTGGAATTGATCCTTTCTGACTTATGTGGACCGATGTCCATGCAGGCTCGTGGAGGGTACGAGTACTTCGTCACTTTTATTGACGATTACTCAAGGTACGGATACGTTTACCTGCTTCGCTACAAGTCTGAATGCTTTGAGAAATTCAAAGAGTTCAAGGCTGAGGTAGAAAAGAAGGTCGGGAAAACTATCAAGTCACTGCGATCTGACCGCAGTGGCGAATACCTCAGTAACGAGTTCCTACAATATTTGTCAGAAAACGGGATTACATCCCAGTGGACTGCACCGAGTACTCCCCAGCAAAACGGTGTAGCTAAAAGAAGAAATAGGACTCTTCTAGAGATGGTAAGATCAATGATGAGTTATGCAAACTTACCAATTTCGTTTTGGGGCTACGCATTGGAAACAACAGCTTACGTGCTAAATGTGGTGCCTCTAAATCAGTTCCTAAGACGCCTTCTGAGATCTTCCTTGGTCGCAAACCAAGTTTGTGCAAGTTTAGAGTATGGGGCTGTCCGGCACACGTATTGTCGAAGGAATCTGATAAGTTAGAAAGCAGGTCAAAAGTAATGTTGTTCATAGGGTATCCCAGGCAAATGAAAGGTGGTTACTTTTACTGTCCTGAGAGTCAGAAAGTCGTTGTTAGCACCAACGCTAGATTCTTGGAGGACGAGTATGCGAGTAATCACAAGTCAAGGAGTGATATCGTTCTTCAAGAAATTGAAAACGAGAATGCGATTCCAAGGGAAGGGGAACGTGTAGATGTGGGTGCACTTGTGAGAGGTACAACACCACAGACACGTTCTTCAGTGCAAGGTGAAGAACCACAAGTTACTGCACGTACTACTGACAAGGCACCGATGCCTCGTCGTAGTGGGAGAGTTATTTTCTAGCCGGAAAGGTACATGTTCGTGGGTGAGTCTTCGGACTTGAGCCCGGAATGCGGACATGAGGACTCTGACCGACTGACTTACGAAGAGGCAGTGCACGACAAGGATGGTGCCAAATGGCTTGTCGTCATGGATTCCGAAATTGAATCCATAACTGCTATGGATGTATACCAGAAAACTGATTTGTCGGATGGCTTTAGGGCCATAGGGTGCAAATGGGTATACAAGAGAAAGAAAGGAGCGGATAGAAAGATCACGGCTTTTAAAGCCAGGCTGGTGGCAAAGGGTTACAGTCAGAAAGAGGGCATTGACTATGACAAAACCTTTTCACCCGTAGCCATTCTCAAATCCATCCGGATACTCCTTGCCATAGCTGCACATATGGACCTCGAGATCTGGCACATGGATGTCAAAACCGCTTTTCTAAACGGTTACCTTGAAGAAGGTAGGGACATCTATATGCAGCAACCCGAGGGTTACATACGCAAGGGCGAAGAACATCTTGTCTGGAAGCTTAGGAAGTCCTTGTATGGACTTAAGTAAGCTTTAAGGTCGTGGAACTTACGTTTCAACGATGTGATTAAATCCTATGGATTTGCACAGTTGGAAAACGAAAGTAGTGTTTACCGACTTTGTGTCAGTGGGAGTGTCGTTTTCCTTGCACTTTACGTTGATGACATACTCCTATTTGGAAACAACGAGGGAGTGATGTCGGAAATCAAGGCTTGGTTATCCGAACAGTTCCAAATGAAGGATTTGGGAGAAGCTGGCTACATTCTTGGGATTAAGGTCTTACAAGATCGTAAAAGAAGAATGTTGAGCTTATCCCAGGCATCCTATGTGGATACTGTGATAGCCCGGTAAGGCTTGCTACCTTTCAGACATGGCGTTCATCTTTCTAGTGGGCAGTATCCTGAGACACAGCGGGAGAAAGATGAGATGAGTCTTGTACCATACGCTTCGGCGGTGGGTAGCCTCATGTATGCGATGTTGTGTACCAGGCCAGATATCTGTTATGTCGTTGGCATGGTAGCAAGATATCAGTCTAACCCTGGACAGGCGCATTGGACTGCGGTAAAGCACATCCTCAAGTATTTGAAGAGAACTAGGAATTACTGCCTAGTTTATCAGAGTGGGGATTTGTGCCCTTTGGGTTATACGGACTCGGATTTCCAAGGGGATCAGGATGAGAAGAAATCGACCTCATGATATGTGTTTACCCTGGGAGGTGGAGTTGTATCTTGGAGGAGCTCAAAGCATTTTTCATTGCTGACTCCACCATGGAGTCAGAATATGTCGCCGCCTCCGACGCCTCAAATGAGGGGGTATAGCTCAGGAACTACCTTTTAAAGTTGGGCGTGATTGAGTCCAAACCCTAACGAAGATTTAGGGGTTTGCACGGATTGACTGTTGCTTTGACTTGCCATGGTGGAGAGCCTGAGTAACGTGCTCGTATATCAGCATCTTGGGTAACAGCAATTCGTGTAATACCGCCTGAGACTGGGTTTAGGTAACCATATCCGAGTAATAGGATGGGGACATTCCCTGAGAAGCTCAATGACATTCATCGTGCCAAAGTTCTGCAGGCTGATTAAGTTCAGGCACAAGTGATAAGGATTGAGTGGTACTACTCAGGAATAATAAGATATTAATTAATTGTAGTTAGAGCTTGTCAGAAGCTCCAATTAATTAATGGATGTCCGGTAACCTTAAATATGAAGATTCTCAATTAATGCAGCCCGTTCTCATAACGTGGTAATAAAGGGGTAGGTCAGTATTAATTCTGTGGTGAAAAAGAATTAATATTAATTAATTAATTATGTCCTGGGTTGTGGACATGTGAATTAATTAATTATAGGTCCACTTTATTATTCGCATTAGGTCACAGGACTGGTCCAATTAAATATGCTGATTTGAGCCCAATAGCCCATTAGGGATAAAACCCTGGGTCTATAAATAGACCTCTCACTCTCTGAAACCCTATCCACTTCATATCATTCAAATCAATTTGAAACCCTAGGGAGAGAGAGAGAGGGGCGGCGCCTGTAGTGGGGAGGAGAAGGATTTTTCTGCTCCGACCTACAACACAGATCTGTGGAATCCTCACCAGTAGCATATCTGAACAGCATTGGGACACAGCCCTGAAGATCTAATCTGGAGAACAGATTTCTTCTCATCTAGTTTTTGATTTATCTGAGAAATTATATTTCTAATTTATGTTTCCGCAGATTAAATCGAATCGCGTGGTTGAATTGAAAGTTGGATATTCAAATGCGAAAGATCAGATCAGACTCTACAGAATTATGGTAATCTCTCAATCCACAATTCTAAGAATTAAATTCATAGGAGCATGCTATGTTTTATTGTGAATTTTGATTGTGTGCAATATCCATAAATCGATCCCGTTCAGTTGGATTTTGTGCTTCGGTTCACTAGAAATCCCTACATGTACTTGTAATGAAAATATGTAAAGGATAAAATGACTTGTTGATGGCAATCTCTTTTTGTCCAACAATGGTCTTCGCTCTTCATAGCTGAACTTACACATTCTAGTGTAATCAGCAAGCTTCATTTGCTCTCTTATTTACTTAAGATTTTAATGCTCTAAACTGACTTGAAAAATCATAATCGAGCAATATCTCTCCAAGCTTATAAGGAGAATATCTTAAGTAGGAGTAAGCTGAGTTTGAGGGGGAATCTTTATGCATTAATAGACTGATAATTTTTACTTGTAAAAACTCTAAAGTTTTTTGTTCCTCGTCAGCTTAGGTTAGAGATTGCTTTGACCACACCAAAAATGGGGAAACTTGTTAGGAAAGTTGATAGAAATATCCTTCCTTTATTTGTGTGTTTTGGTGGGTCAAAGTATGTAAAAGTCATCTTAGATAGTTTCAACATAGTCGAATATTGTAAAGTCCTGTATAGAATCTTTTATTGAGTTGTAAGCTGGAGCTAATCTGAAGACTAGACTGACCAATCAGCCAAAAATGTGCAAAAAACTCAACAAACTAAGGCTCACACTGATCCCTACAAGTCTGAATGACTATGAGTCTAGATAAAGTTTGGATTTTGCCATGTACAGATTCAACAAGTATGGTATCAACATATATGCCAAACTTACCAGCATAGGGACTAAGTATACACTGAAGGATGACGTCATCAACTTGGAGTTACAAGTATGATGGCATCAACATGGACTTCCTTGTCCGGGTCCCAGCACATGAAAACAAGAAGAATCACTTGAGGAATGTATTGAAGAAGTACAGACTTTGAGGATTGGAGATGCCTTAAAGTCTACAAGCATGGAACACCAAGTTTCATTACCTAGGACAACCAGTCCGAGATTCCTCAAACTGGCGAATACTGTTGTTCTGACAAAAAGACGAACCATCGCTATCAATGTCAGAAAAGACGGAGCAGGTGTAGAACATCTAGAAAAGCACCACCTACCCGCCTAGCGTAGCAGCCAACAGAGACATCCGATTGGACATCTTCCAATTTGTCTCTAACATGCATTTATTTCAAACTTTCAACCACACGGTGATAAATATTAACTGAATCAATTCTTACAGAAACCGTGTACGCAAAAGCTAACACCATCTAAGCTCACTTTCGAGGCTTCTTTAAGCTTTTTCGTGTGTCACTTATGTGAACACGAGACTCAAAACCTTAGAGTTCTTGAGCTATTTCTTGGTGGTCTTTCTCTCCAAGAAAGACTACAACAGTCAAGTACGTCTTGTACTCTAACTCTTATGGGCAACCTGCCGCCGAGGAGATAGTTCAAGGGGGAACTATGAACACCTCATTCCGGCTACGAGGAGGCTGAGAGGTGCGTCCACACTCTAAGAAGCTGCAAAGTAAAGAAAAATGCAATGACCAGGCGAGTGCGCTTGTGGATCGGTGGACGAGGGATTCACGGACAAGCTATAGATCGTAGGAGCACTCGTAAAGTTCTAAGCTTAATGAATTACCAAAATGAGTGTCTGAAGAGTGGACGTAGGACGGTTTAGTCCGAATAAATTTGTTTGTCATTTACTCCTTTCTTCATTTTGTCAACTTATTTGTATTTCAAAACTCAACTTATAGCCGTCAAATTAGGAATATAAATATAAATATTTTAACCACTGATTTCCTAAGTACCCAAATTAGGAAATTAGTGTTAAAATATTTTATTTATATTTAATAAATTATGAATTTGAGTTGAATAGAGATATTTTGGGTGTGATATAAATTTATGAATTCTATGGAAATTTTAAATTATTTTATGAAACTAAAATATATTTTTGCACGTTAATAAATATTTATATATGAAGATTATTATTTTATTTTCTCCGATTAAAAAGAAGTGGATGTACATAAAAAAAAAAAAAAGATTTGAATTGGTGGATAATATTGATTTTTTTATGTTAATTTGAAATTACACATACAAATGTCTCAAAAACTTGAACGTGTAACTGTAAGCAATGTTGTAAAAATCGCTAGGCGCTAGTCGGACGGTCGAGGGGGGCCTAGCGCCTAAGCGGTCTAGGCGGGGATTAATCGGATTCTAGGCGAATTCTAGGCGGTTTAAGTATTTTTATTTTTTTATTTTTTATATATCTCAAGTAATATATAAAAATCTTACCAACAAATTATATATTTAAAAAGCAAGTAAAATTTCAACATTTTATATGTATCTCAAGTAATATTCCTGCAACAAACATCCTCACATTTAAATCCAAACGTATAAATATTCTTGCAACAAGCACTTTTATATTTAAAAGCAAAATCCAAAATAAAAGTAAATCATAAACTAAAGTTTAAATATTCCTGCACAAATATCATCACAATTCAAATCAATCCAAAATAAAAGCAATGAACAAAGCAAAGCCCTAAAATAAAAGCAAACCATAATGAAAGTTAAATATTCGGACTACAACCATCCACACATTCGGTGGGGGCCGTGGGTGGAGGAGTATGGCGTGCGGAGGTGAGGATTGAGGAATCGTGAATTTGGTTGGGAAATTTGATTTGGGAATAAAATTAGTTTTACACATTTATTCTAATTTTATATTTTTATGTTTTTAAATATTTTTTGAAATTAAAATTTAAAAACTGAATTTACAATTGAAAATAAAATTTAAAAATTGAATCTACAATTAAAATTTACTTCAGCCGATTTTTTTCCGATTAATGAGCGATTAATCCGATTAATCAGCGATTAATCAGCGATTAATCCGATTAATCAGCGATTAATCCGATTAATCTGATCCGATTAATCCGCCTAGACCGATTAATCGCCGATTAAATTAAAACCGATTTTCTAGCCGATTTCGCATTTATCGGGGCGGTGGACCTCCGCCTACCGATTAATCGGCGCCTAGGCGGTCCTAGGGGCCGATTTTTACAACAATGACTGTAAGTGTAATCTCTTAAAATGTTTTTACCACAGTACTCAAACAAAGGGACGGTGGAGAATATATTCCCTCCATCCCGGTTGAATTATCCCGGTGATTTTGGACACAATAACTAAGAAGTGTGAGTGTAAAGTAAGTTGAGTGAAACAATTGAGGCGGGATGGAGGGAGTATATAATTGTCTTTATAGGTATATATAAATGGCAACATATTTGATGATTGGTCAGTCACGTGACGGACTAAATTATAGCCGTCAAATGCTACATCGCTCTTTTCAAGGACGATGAATGTGGCTCCCACTTCTTATGACCAAACCAAGCCACACGTCCATTTCTATGTTTTTTCCTCTCATCAATCATCTTTCATAATTTTTTTTACTTGCATTTATAATAATAATTATTAATATGGTTCCCTCATATCAACATGTATCATTTTCTTTTATTTTTTTATAATTTTGAATTGACTCTTTATAGTGGAGCTTATGATACACAATTTTTGTGTATATATATAAATCGCAAATTCTGAAGAAATAAAATCTTATTTTTTGAACGTTAGAGTCTTGATCCATGAACAGGAACTAATGCAGACTTTGAACATTCCCTGCATTCTCCAGACTCGTCTATATTTTTGTGATTTTATTTCTTTAAAAATGTTTTTATGAAAAAACTTGATAATCTTGTCGGGATATGCGTTCACCGAGCCCTCGTATACATCCCTCCCTGTTTAACCTCATAATGTAGTGGAAACTAAAAAAAACTTAAAACTTTTATAAAGTAGAGAAAAAAGAAAAAAAAAAGAAGTTTTAGATGGGATAATAAATATTGCCAATCGATGATGATATTGATATTTTAAAAAAACACTCTTAAATGCAACTGTTAATTTCAACTATCATTGATTTAGATTTGAATACTGGTGTTTGCGAATGCCTTTCTACTTTAACAATGTCAAAAGAATATAATTTTATGTTGATGTCAAATCAATAATTAACATTAAGTGATTTAACAATTCATGTATAATTAATAATTTAATATCTACGACAATGACAAATTAAAATAAAAGAAAAAAAAATTCAGATGCCATTATATAAGAACACCTGGTCTCCAAGGTTGAGGATCAAACCTTGCGACAGAAGAAGAGAACGTCGATTCTCTCTCTCTCTCTCTCTCTCTCTCCACAAAATGCTTCTGAGAAGCACATCAACACCCGTTTTCCAATCTTTGCTTCACGAGCCAGAAAGCTTTCTGCAAATCACTCCCAAATCGAGATCCTGTTCGATACCATCTCCATCTTCATTGGGCCATGATCGTATCAAGAAAACCTCCAGAAATCTATCGGAGTCGGATCTCGTCATCTCCACGTCCACGTGCATGCATGCTAAATTACTAGTTCCTGCAGTAGAGGAAGATGAAGCAGAAATGGGCTGCAAGGTCGGGGGTGGGAGCAGTGCGGAGGTGGCGGTAGGTGGCGGTGGGGGGGATTGGTCCGGCGTCGTAGCAGGCGGCTGGGGTGGAGGAGATGGAGATGATGACGGAGGGTGTAATTGGGACTCGAATAGTAAAATGGAATGGTATTATGAGAAGATGATTGAGGCCAATCCTGGGAATTCTATGTTTTTGAGCAACTATGCTAGATTTTTGAAAGAGGTACGATCATAACTAATCTTGTTATGTATATTTATTTCATTTCTTTTTGTATCTAACTATAGACATTATATTCAGAAATTTAGAATTAAAGTTACAATATATAAGTAAAATAAAATAGAATACATTATGGGAAAATGAACAGATACGTGGAGACATAGTGAAGGCAGAGGAGTATTGTGAGAGGGCAATATTGGTAAATCCAAATGATGGGGATGTATTGTCTCTCTATGCTGAATTAATTTGGCGCATATATGGAGATGCAAATCGCGCTCTCCCCTATTTCGATCGTGCTCTCAAAGCCGCCCCCGACAATAGGTAATACTCCTAATTCTTTTTTTTTTATAAAAAAATTATATTTTAAAACTTTTTATATTAATTTAAACACACATCTTACATGTTCCCATGAAAGTTCGAATACATGACTTATTAATTATAAGTAGAATATTTTCATCACTACAGCCCCAATAAAGAACTCTATATTATTTATTATACGTGTATTCAAAATCTTGGATAGTGGATTGTACTCTAATATGTAATATTGGATTGTAATATTTTCTCATCACTAAATTATATCTTAATATTTTATTTTGTCAATTAGAAATACCTTTTGCTAATAAAAAAATATTTTAGTATTGCTCTGTCAATAAATTATACTATAATATTTAATTTTGACACTTAAAATACCATTCGTCGCATTGGCGGATCCACCTTGGGGCTAGAGGGCTCTAGCTCCCTCTAGCCGGATTTTTTTAGTTTTTCTAGTATTGTGATCCGGTATTTTATAAGGTTCATTTATAGAAAAAAAAAGGATAAAAATAATAAAAAAATATGATATGAAGGAGATGAAGTTAAGGTAGAGGGGGAAAAAAATTCACCCCCATACGAAAATTTTAAAACAATTAGCAATTAAAGTTTAAGTTTCGTCATGTGTATGGATTTTAACACAATTAGCAAGTAAGGGTATTTTAATTGATAGAATCAACCATTAATATATAATTGAAATCCATACACAATTAGCAATTAAGGGTATTTTAATTGATAGAATCAACCATTAATCTATAATTCAGTGACAAAGAAAAATTCGGGATGTTTTTTATAGCGAAATTTTTTTTAATTGGTAGAATTAAACATTAGGGTACAATAGAATGATAAAGAAATATTAGGCTATTTTTCATAGTTGACCAATACAGTTGGATATAATTGATAGTTCCCCTCATAAAAAATTGTATATAAAAGTCATACATTAAAATTAATCTTAATATTATAAATAGATCTAAACATTTATGACTAAAAGGGGAAAAAATTAGGACCCCTCTTCATCTCCTTAGTTTCCCCAGCATTCTTCTTCTTTATTCTCACCTTATATTTATTAATTACAACTTCTAGATAAAGACAATATCTCATAAAAGTGTTATCTTGCTATTTAAAAGGGAAAATCTATTTTGATTGAGGGAGCTATAGCCCACTTCGAATTCATAAAATTTATATAAGTAACTACCACTCCACATATTAAATCTTTTAAAAAGTTTTATATATTTAATTTTATCAATTGCTACATTCGTTGAAATCTTATTTTAAATTTGTCGAACCAAGATATTTAATATGATTTGATTAGTTTTATTCGAAAGGGTCATCTTACCATTTAATTTATGAAACTATGTGCAGCTATGTCATGGCTTCATATGCTAGATTTCTTTGGGAGGCTGAGGATGAAATTGAAGACCAACAATAGACAATTTTGTTGTGACCTCTAACACTTTCTCCTTTATCTTATGTTTTCCTAAATAATTTACTCTAGTTTATAGCATGTAAATCTTATTAGCTCAAATAATTAGTAGACATCTCATACGTGAAAATATATTATTAGTGGTTAGTATTCAAACCTATGTTGTAGCCGGTTTTGTAATTATTTATTATAATGATTTGCGTTATTGATAATTATAAAGAAAAACTCTATTGATATTTGATAGTTGTGGCTCAGAAATTGAGCCACAATAACGGGTATTGATCAGATTCAAGTTCGAGTTTGATAAAAAATTAAAGGTTCAAACTCATTTATTATAGAAGTTCAAGGTTCGAGCTTGAGTTAGACTCAATCAAACATAAAACTTTCAGTTTTGAGCTCGACTGATGTTAGACTCAATCAATTTTGAATTCTTTTCATTTTAATCTCCAATAACATGCAAATGGACTTGACTCATGATGAGCTTATCACCAGCATGTTAGTTAGCTTCGTTATTAAAAATAAAAATAGAGAAGTTATTTAGATTTAGTTAAATAACGAGGCCCATGATGATTAATAATTTTAACAAAAGAGTAAATTTTGGGCCTTTTACTTGGGCTTCAGCTAATGATTTTGGATCGACTTAATTAATTAATGGGTATTTTGACTGGCCCAATTCTAATGGAGTTCATATATATAATCTCAAAAATTATATTCCGAAACTTTTCTAAAAAAAATTAAAATTCCAAAACTGCATTGTCTGTGGTCATATTTGACAATTCACATGAATTTTTCATGCATAAAAATGAAGCAAGAGATGTAGTCATTAAAATTTTCAAATGTCACTTATCAATTTTGTAAGAATTAGAGAATTGGGACACAATTACTAAACATTGGAAGGTAAAGGTAAAAGAATGCAACTGTTCTTTTTAATATTTTGTAGTTGAATTTGTGATGGTAAGTGTTGGGTATTCATCCTCACTGGCGTTACACAAACTTTTATTACTACCGAACTCCGAAGCTTTCTCTGATCGAAAAGCTTTCAACTGGATTAGCGCAACAACTTCTTGGATCCCTTTCTTTGTTCAAATTAGAAGCTGCAACTTTGTGCGATGGTTGATTCTCCGCGACAAATAGCACCAGTGTATGGTGGTGAACCTTTTCTCCCTTGCCTTCCCTTTCGTCCGACTATATTGGCTCAAAACTCACTTGACCGTGTAGTTATGCTCTACCATGGCCACAAGGATGAAGAACGGCTTGAAGGCTCGGGTTTTAGTCTCACACCACTCAAGGTTCACGAATAAACAACGAGATCACTCAAGGTCTTTGCAAACTCTCAAAGAAAAAGTTCCATGATTCACACAGAGAGAGAATATCGGGGGGTATCATTTTGTGAGAGAGTGGTGCAAAATGAAATTAGGTTTAGAGTTGGAGAGAGTCACCTTATTTATTCTGGGGCCAAAATAAGTAAATTAGTTGGGCTCAACAAACTAACAACCCGCAACAAATTAACCAACAACCCACCTAAATAACAAAAAATAAGAGGGCGACTAAAACCTCGAACCTACCCTCCAACATTCTGACAGAGAGTAGGTGAAAGTACACTATGAAAAGGCAAAAACAGATCCGAACAGTGCAGAGAAGACTGCTACAGCAGACAAAGAATGGACGATGATTGGATGAAATATTTTTTTGTCTCTAATGGATAAAATTCAAACGGTCGACTAAATCTGCCTATGAATAGCAGATCACTACTTCAGAGGAGAGCACCTGAAACTTATGCAAAGAACAAGCAAAAACTCTGTCAAAGTAAAAGCTCTAGTGTGTCTTTCGAGAATATAAGGCTTAGCTTTCTAGCTCAAGCTAATTATTTGGTGTTAATTACTCCCTTCGTCCCATTTAAATAGGCCCCTTTCTTTTCGGCACGGAAATTAAGAGTTGTGAGTGTAGAATAAGTTAGTGGAATGAATATTTTATTGTTGAGTGTGAAAAAATTGTCATTTTTGGAAAGGGGCCAATTTAGTTGGGACGCCGAATTCGGTAAGTGGGCCTATTCTAGCGGGACGGAGGGAGTACTTTTCAAGTAATAAACACAACAGTCAGTTTTCCTCTCTGGAATTCGGATTATAACGGGAAATAGCCAACCACCTCACGTTCTGGGAAGAACAACAAACATTCACCTTTCCACTTCGAAGGTTGCGCGAGGTGCGTCATCACTTTAAGTCTGAAGAAGGAAGCAAACCAAGTTTCTAGGCGAGTAAACCAGCAGGCAAAAGGACATTGACATACAACGGGCTAGTTATGGATCGTAAGGATCTTGTAATATGTTACTTAGTGAATTCTCAGATTAAGTTTCGAAGAGTGGACGTAGGACTTAAGGATTCGAACCACTATAAATATTCTGAGTCGTTTATTGTTTTATTAAAGTTTTTTCATTCTAAGTATTGTAGTGTATAACTGTGAACTGAAAATTAAAACTATCAGAGTTTAGGTTTAGCTAAATCAAGTTTTCGGAAACTGGAAACTAAAAATCGAGTTTCAGTTTTTAGAGTGCAAACATATATAATACTTTCGCTGCATATAAAACCACTCTGATATTCTGGACCAGTAGAAGAGTAGTAGTCAAAGAGTGTGTCTAACCACTAATACATGGTCTTCTGCGCAGTTAATGAATTATATGTGTCTCACTACTCATCATATTGATAATGATTAGAAATTAAACAAAAAAATCATTAATTTTTGTACAATTTCCAATCATAAGGGTAAAGACATTGGTTGGACAATAGAAGAATGTCTAAGTAAATGGGAGATTTAGAAGATTTTTACTATTACTGTTGAAAATGCTTCCTCCAATGATACAACACTAAATTACTTAAAGAACTAATAGGTGATCGGGGGACTAGTAATTGTAATTGTGAATATCTTCATATGACATGCATTGTACACGTTATTAATTTAGTGGTGCAAGAAGGGTTGAAGGAGATTGAGTCATCTATAAAGAATGTTAGAAATGTTGTGAGATATGTTAGGCAATCACCTTCAAGGATGAAGAAATTTAAAGAATGTTATGTTTAGATGTTTCTACTCGATGGAACTCAACTTATTTGATGTTAAATACAACATATAAGTTTGAGAAAGTGTTCTATAAGTTTGATTTCCAAGATCCAACTTATAGAATGGATCTTGGACATGCTAAAGAGGGTGGAGTGACTAACCAAGAAGATTGCCAGAAAGTAAAAAGGATGATAGGTTTTTTGAAAGGTTTTTATGAAATGACATATAGAATTTCTGGATCTATCTATGTAACATCTAAATTGTGTTTGCATGAAATTTACAAGTTACATTTCCTTGCACTCATTTTCCTCTGATTTAGCTCAGGTGCTTCAAGATGACGAACATCACCAAGCTTCCCAAGTGCTCTGCCGAGAAGTTCAACATGTGGAAGAAAAGTTCTCTCATCATGCTGAAGAACATTCTCCCAGAGATGTTTGAGGTGATAGCCAATGGACCACTGAAGATCACGAAGGTCAATGTCCAACTCGAAGGAACTGATGCTATTGTCTGCAAACTAAAAATTTTTGGGAGAGGATATTCAGTTGCTGATCTCAATGCCAAAATTCTCTCGAAAATGCCCAAGGAAGACTGGTTTATTAAAACTACCAGCTTAAAGGAGAAGGATTTGTCGAAGGTGTCGATCAAGGATGTATTTTCCCAACTTCAAGCACATGAATGGGACATTCAGATGGTTAACAAGAATGAAGTAGTACGAACTGCTAGTTCACCAGCCACAAATGAAGAGGATGTTGTCTTCTTTGTCAAAAGAGATTTTCAGATAAGACCAAAAAAGTCGTACCAAACTGAAAAACCAAGTGGTCAAACTCTAACAACAAAGAATGCTCTCATACTCCCACAAGAAAGAAGAGGAAACTTTAATTGTTGAATTGGAGGAGCAAATGAGGAAACTGACCAAGCTCATTGAAAGAGCTAAAGCAAAAACTGAAGGATCACATGGAGGTGATAAAAAATTCATTGAAAGAGCACCAAAAGCCTGTTTTGAGTGCCATTCTCCCAATCACCTCAATTATGAGTGTCCTCTTGTTGATAAATAGGAGACAAAAAGGTTGAAGATTTTTTTTAGAAGAGAGCTTCCAAAGCTGTTGCAAAGGCCATGCTCTCCAGAGTTGAAATACTAGATATTCCCAACAACGATGATGGCTACTACACATCGGAAGATGAGTCAGAAGAGGAATCTCTACTGGTCTTCATGGTTTTCATGGGAGAAGATGCTTTAGATGAGGAATCTGAAGAAGCAAGAACTGAAAAACTAGTAACTGATTCTAACCTAATTTCTAGTTCTTCTGCATGCATAGCCGAGGACTTTAAATCTATTTGCTCGGATTCAGATGATGTTTTTCTCGAAGATCTTTCAAAAGAATTTGCAAAATTTCATGAATTGAAAGATGTTTTAGTCAGTGAAAATACCTAATTAAAATTTCAAGTTTATACTTTGATCGATGAGATTAGAAAATCTAGGTCACACAATGAGGAACTAACCAAACTTAGCGAAGAACATTCCCTCATGCTTAAAAATTATAAAAAAATTTCTAAGGAATGTGATTCTTTGAAACCTAAAATTGCTAGTGATGAAAAACTTCTTTGCTCACTTTATTTGAGCACTAGCAAAATTGAAGAAGCTTTAAATGCTCAAAGAGATCCCTCTGACAAATTAGGGATAGGCTTTGAAGAAAATGATTCTAGCATTCGTGCATCTCCCTCTAAAACTAGAAAACTTACAGTTTATTATTTTATAGGGAATTCCAGTTTCAAGGTTAAGTTGTTAGGCAAAGTAGTAGCTCAAGTTAGCAGAACTCCAGTTTGGCCGATTAGGTTAAAGACAAAAAGTCAGTTCCTAAATTGAAAAGTTCAGTTCCTAAACTAAAAATACAACAACCTGAAAGGAAGCCAAACATGCCTAAGAAATTGGTGAAGCAATATGTTCCGATTGCGAGGAAACCAATTTCGACAATTGAAACTGAAATGGCTAAGCAACAAACCAAAGTTGCAAGAAAGTCAGTTTCACGACTGGATTTCAGAAATCCAAGATCCTTCTATCATAACTCGTAAAAAAGAGGATTCATCCAAGTAGGGGGAACAACTACTTGAGGTTTGAGCCCAACCAAATTTTATTTTCAAAGGCTAGGAAGACTACACACCCGAGATCAATTTCAGTTTCCTGAGACTCTTTCAAGAACTCAGTTCTTAAAAAGAATTTGCACACACCCACCATTCCTTCTGCATTGCATCTAAATAGCATTCATTATTACAAAAGGAAGAGTAAGGTAGAAAAGAAATCACCAGAGATTAAGGTGAACAAAGTTTGGATTCCAAAGGGGTGGATTCCAAAGACTAATATTGTAGGACCCGCAAAGAATCAGGTACCTAGAATCTAATTTCTTCTATGATGCAGGTACAGGGACATCAAAGTCAGCTCCAGAAGAAGAGAGCTTGGATACTGGACAGAGGATGTTCCGCACATATGACAGGAGAAAAAGGATTTGCTCACCAAACTGGAAATGGCGAGTGGACCACCAGTGGTGTTCGGTGATGATTCAAAGGGTCGAGTCATTGGAAAAGGATGCATGGAATACAATAGAATTACAATCAAGAACATATCCTTGGTCACCAACCTCAGTTACAACCTGCTAAGTATTAGCCAACTTATTCAAAATGGCTATGAGGTGACTTTTGCTGAAGCTGAGTGTCATATCAAAGATAAAGACTCATAGGAGATTATACTCAAGGGCATCAGAATATGAGGCCTATATGTTGTAGATTGAGAAAGTGGCCACACTGACACATGCCTTGTCGCAACAAGCTCCTAGGAAGGCACAAACTGGCTTTGGCATAAACGATTGAGCCACCTCAACTTCAATTCGAACAAACATTTGGCAAAGCAAAAATTAGTTAAAGGTCAACCACAAACTGGATTCAAGAAGGAATTCGCAGAGCATGTCCGCTTGGAAAGCAAACCAAAGCTTCATTCAAGAACCATCCAGCTACAACGAGTACTGACAAGATTCTAGAATTGCTACATATGGATTTATTTGAACCAGTTAAGCCACCCACGATCGGAGGAAAAAGATTCAGTCTTGTGGTTGTTGAAGACTACTCGAGATACACGTGGGTGAGGCTGCTGAAAACTAAAGATGAGGTCAAACTCCGGCTTCCTGAACTGATTTTGAGAGTTCAAAATGACAAAGGAATGATTGTGAAGAGAATAAGGTCCGATAATGGAACTGAGTTTTGCAATGGTCCATTGATGGATTTATGTGCAAATATTGGAATTGCTCATGAAATGTAGACTCCAAGAACTCCTCAACAAAATGGTCTTGTTGAGAGAAGAAACAGAACAATCAAAGAAGCAGTAAGGACCATGTTTGCAGAAGCCAGTTTAAGCGAAGGACACTGGGGAGAAGTTCTGATGACAACATGCTATACTCATAATAGAATTGCCTTCAATAGTCGTCATCACAAAACTCTCTATGAGGTCTATCATGGTCGTAAGAATTCTATTACTCATCTTTGTGCATTCGGTTCACCATGTTTTGTTCACAATAACGGAAAGTCAAAACTAAATACCTTTAGTCCCAAAGCTGATGAAGGGGTGTTCATTGGTTATGGACATCTTTCTCACAAGGGATATAGGGTGCTCAATAAGACTACGGGGCTTGTGAAGATAACATGCAACGTTGAATTTGGTGAGTCTATTTTAGTGCGCAGGACCTTGAAAAAATTGGAGCTAGACACTCGAGAGATCAAGGATGTCAATGAGAAACTGAGTTTTGATAATGATGATACTGTTCTTGTTTCTCAGACTAGATCTATGAACAAAATGTCTAGTTCTTCAGTTGGCTCAGCTGGATTGCTACTTGCTGAAGGGGCCCATGATGCTATAGTACTTGCTGAGGCCTTGGATTCCATAACCCTAAATGCAGGCACAAATCAAGGGGGAATTCGAAATGGAAATGCTGGAACTAAAAATGCGCAAACTAGAAATGCTCAAACTGGAGTTACTCAACCTGAAGAAATCATTCCAGAAGACAAGGAACTGGAAACTGAAGAAGGAAAAACTGGAAATGAAGGATCGAAGGAAACTAACATTTTCATTTCTATGCAAGATTTAGTTTTAGAAGATCAACCTTCAAGAGAGGAAGAACTTATTGTAGATTCTACTCTAACCTCTGTTCCAGTTTCAGGAACTAATTTTACAGGATCTTCTACTCAATCAATTGAAGTAAGCTAGCTCTAGAAGCCAAGATGGTTGAGATATCATCTGGAAGATGTTGTGTTGGACAATATTGCAAATCTAGTTCGCACACGCCAAGGAAGTGCCTTGCTGTCGTGCTTTATTTCTCAACAATCAGAATCGACTAAGATCGCAGATGCCCTGAAATCAACAGATTGGACTAATGCGATGCAAGAAGTATTGGCAGAGCTCACTCACAACAATGTGTGGTATTTGGTGGACAGACCAACACACCAATCAGTTATTGGAACCAAATGGGTGTTCAAGAACAAGCGAGATGAAACTGCACGATTGTGAGGAACAAAGCAATATTGGTTGCAAAAGGTTATGCATAGTGCAAGGGCATAGATTTTGAAGAGACTTTTGATCCAGTTGCCAGACTTGAAGCCATTCGATTGTTTCTAGCTTATGCCGCACATCATGATTTCACATTTTTTCACATGAATGTGAAAAGTGCGTTTCTGAATGGGGAACTGAAAGAAGAAGTCTATGTTGAACAGCCCCTAGGCTTTGAGGAAGGAAACCAAGTTTACAATCTGAGAAAGACTTTATATGGGTTGAAACAAGTACCCAGAGCTTGGTATGACATTATGTCTCAATTTCTTCTCAAAAATGGTTTTCAGAAAGGAAAACATGACACAACTCTCTTCATAATCGAGGACGATGACATTCTGTTAGTTCAAATTTATGTTGATGATATCATCTTAGGTTGCAAGAACTTGGAGCTCTACGAGAAATTTGCCCAATTGATGCAAAAAAAAAATTTAGATGAGCATGATGGGCAAGATGACATAATTCCTCGATCTACAAATTATTCAGTCTGAAGGAGGAATTCTCATCAACCAAAGAAAATACACCAAAGATTTGATAAAAAAGTTTTTCCTAGAGAAAATTAAAGCTTTGAGGATATCTATGAGCCCCAATGCTCATATCAACCTTGATGAAGAAGGAGAACCAGTAAACCCAACAAGCTATAGATGAATCATTGGATCTTTATTATATCTTACTGCAAGTAGGCCGAATATTTCTTATGTTGTAGGTGTTTGTGCGAGATTTCAAGTCAATCCCAAGAAATCACACATGGAAGCTGCCAAGAGGATTGTGAAATATCGGAAGGGAACTAAATCCTTAGGTATATGGTATCCCAAAACTGACGAACTGACCTTAAATGCTTTTTCAGATTCAAATTTTGGAGGTTGTAGAATAGATCGAACAAGCACAAGTGGAAATTGTCAGTTCCTAGGCCACAAACTGATTAGCTGGTTTAGCAAAAAGCAACATTCTATAGCTACATCCACCACTGAAGATGAATGTGTAGCAGCTGCTAGTTGTTGTGCTCAAGTGATTTGGATCAAGCAACAATTACTGGATTATGATGTCAAAACTGGATGCGTGCCAATATATTGTGATAATAGAAGTGCTATGTGTATCACTAAAAATCCAATTCACCACTCAAGGACAAAACACATCGATATTCATCATCATTTTATCAGAGGTCATGTGGAGAAGAAGGATATATCCATGGAATATATCAGAACTGAAGATCAGTTGGCAGATATCTTCACCAAACCTCTGCCAGAAACTAGATTCAAAGAATTATGCATCAAACTTTGTTTACTTGAGTCTGATGAAATATCATTTGAAGAGGAGTAGATGCGGATTAAAGCTGAGTCCTAGCTCTCAGTTTTCAGTTTTTGGTCTTTATACTAATCATTTTTTTTTATCAAAAAGAGGTATATAGAAGAAACTGAAAAACTGATATTTTGAAAACTGAGTTCCTAGTTTTTGGGTTTGGATTTCATTCAAGGAAGGTTACGGAATTAAACTGAGTTCGAGCAGTTATACTTTCTGCCATTTTATTTCTGAAAATATACGAAACCTTCAGAAAATCAAGAGCATTCAAGTTGTTCCCTACAAACATTCGCCACATTTATTTCAAATATCTTGAATTCATTATGCCGAAGAGGACATCCGCAGAAAATCTAGACCAAGGGACATTGACCTCAGGCTGAACTGAGTCTTGAGAGAGATTGCATCCCTCATGCCAAAATTTTTAAATTGGCAAAGGATGAAGTATCGGCTGAGAAACTGACGTTTGAACATAGGCGGGTTGCCCAGATCTACAAGGAGAAAATCTTGCTATAGAAGGAAGCCCAACCAGTTTGCCCAGACCCTCGTTTGGTTGAAAACTGAACAATGAAGAACTCATATATTTTCTAACGGTATATCCTAAAAGGTTTCATCCGTTTATGGTGGCTGAGTTTTATGCCAATGCCGAGATTGCCAAGGAAGCAAAATCATTCACCACCACCATAGCCGGAGTACCAATCCGAGTCCATCCCCAGATGCTGAGCAAACTCTTCACTTTGAAGAACAATGGTGTGGAGGTTGCCAATTACAAATATGGTGTTTGAGAGAAGATGGAAGGGCACTGGAGGAACTGGAAAAAGGAATCAGTAAAAACTCCTTGGAAGGTGACCACCAAAACTTCAGAACTTGATAGTTTCTACAAGTTTTTGGGTGATATTTCTATTAGAATGCTTCAATATGAAGTTGGTTCACACTCAGAACTTAGCAAGAAGAAGTATTATGTGATAATGGTAATCGATGATGAGGTTTTTTGAAATTGCGCGGAGTTTATTTTTGAAAGAATTTCGGAGAATGTGAGGAGAAACTCCACTCTATCGGACAAAGGAGTTTTTGCCACAAGAGTCAGCTTCGGGCTGAAAATCAGTTTTCTGATAGAGAAATTGGTGCGCAGTGTAAATGATGGAGAAGAATTGGTAGCCTCGGACTTTATTCCAACAAACAACAACATTAAAGAGATTTTCAGTTCTGAATCTGAGCGAACTGAAACAGAAAAAGAAGACAGTTTCCAGGGGGCCATGCAAGATTCGCCCACTCTCACCAACCTTGGTGAAGTGACGAGCAATGGGAGAGGTGATGCATTTGCAGGTGCTGCGATTCCAGTTGTTGTGACGAAACCTCGATCCACTCCTACCAGGCCCAAGAAAACTCTGAAGGAAGGAGAAAGGGAGTGCACTAAAAAGGTAAGTAAGAAAACTCGAATTGAAAAGAAGAAGAAGGTGGAGGAAGCCAAGAAAATTGAGAAAAGAAAGGTTGAGGCTGTTGATAAGCCTAAGAAAAGGGAAAGGGATGATTATGATCCGACAAAGCAGAATTCGAGGAAGAAACTTAAGTTTCGTGAGCCAGTTGCCACTGCCTTCCACGAACCAATGTCAAATAAAGTTTATGCTAAACTCTACAAAGAGGCCCACTGTTGGTCCCTTATCAGAGTTGTGATAAATAGCCGAAAGCTACTTAGCAAATACAGCGGAATATATAAAGTAACTTGCACTTAGTTTCTTTTCCAAATACTTAGCTCGAGGTAGGTGTTAAGATTATTTCAGAGATATACTCTAGCAACTTGAGGTTGCTAGGTTTTGAATCAAACAGTATAAACAATAAAACAGTAAGAACACACAATATTTATAGTGGTTCGATCCTTAAAGATCTACGTCCACTCCTCAGTCGAACACTGAGAATTTCACTAAAAAGATATGGTCAAGTACAAGGAATCGCCTATCTCCTGTAGCAGGTGGTGAGCTTTCGAGCCAGCCACTACAAGACTATCCTCCATTACTTGGATCTTCTTGGTCGGCAGCAGCGGCTAAGTCAAGGGCGCACCTTCGTAAAACTTGCCTTTACTGCAATGGAAGCTTTATAGTTCCTTCCGAACTTTCCTGGTTTTGGCAACAGCCCGTGGGAGTCAATCTTTTTTCAGAGATGTGACTGCTGGATGCTTCCTAGGATGGAAGTTATCCCAATGATTGGATTCTTAGAGGAACCTCTTCAATGTAGTGTCAGATATTCAATGAGGGGGACACTACGGTTGTTGAGAGCTTTGAATTCTTCTCTTTAAGGAGCTCTCAACTGACTACTCTCTTTTTGTTTTTGTTCATTTGTAAAGCTTTCTCTCGTATGAGCAAGTGTTAGTCGTAGTCGTGAAGGGTTTCTTCAGAGTAGTAGTATCCTTCTCTCTGTTTGGACTTCTCTTTTATATCTGGAGATTCAAATATTGAATCTCCAGACCCGTTAGACACAATGGTCCTCCTTGTCCAAAAGAGCTACTTGCTTTTCGTCCTTTCCAGCATGTACATTGCCTTTTTACCTACTTCGGGAAGGCTATTTGTCCTTTGGTTGTACCTTCTGTCAGAACGGGCGTCTTAGCAAGTGTTTGCTGAGTGTCTCCTTGCTTAGCATTCTATCGGAGAATGTTGGGAATACTCTGCTAAGCCTTTTGATTGCTAAGCCCTTCTAGCAATCTGCTAAGTCTTTTGATTGCTGAGCTCTTCTAGCAATCTGCTAAGTACTAACGAATGCTGACTCCTTCAACATTCTGCTATCACTAGATATCTCGTTTCCTGATTGCTATAGCTTCTAGCAATCTCCTGAGTAAACAGTGAATGCTAACTCCTTTAGAATTTTGCTATCGCTTTACTGATGACTGCTGAACAATTATTCCTAGCAGTCTCTTCTTTCAGCATATGATTGCTAGCACTTTAGCAGTCATTGTTCTTAGCACTTGACTGCTATCTCCTTAGCAGTCATTTCTTTTCAACATTAGACTGCTAACCCCTTAGCAGTCACTTTGTTTGCTGGAGACTCTAGCATTTCCGAAGTTGCTTGGAATCTAATTTTCTTCGTTTCCATTTGCTGAATCCTTCAGCAATCTTCTCAAGCACTTCTAATCTATTACAACTTGATAGACTTCCTCAAAGAAGACATTACAAAAGAGTTGATAGACTATGCTAGAATTCAGCAATGATCGACCAACTAACTAAGCTTTGATTCAACAAAACATTTACAATATGATCCTAAACAGGGATTTACAATATAAATCAAGGAATATTTTCCTAACACCCACAGACTAGATTCAGTTTCTGAGGAACAAAGAACTGTTGAAATTTTTGTCGATCCAGAGCTTGTAACACTTGAAGGAGGGGCGACCAACCCTAAACAACTGGCGAAGAAGATTGCAAAGATGAGTGTGGACGTGTAAGGGGGTTCCACACCATCTGGTGAACAAGAGTTGGTTGTGCAAGGGGAAGCAAAAAAAATCTACTGGGGAAATGCGGTCGACCACCCCTGAAAAACTGGTGGAATCAAGTTCTAAAACTGGAAAAAACTAGAACTACCTCCCCTACTGAAAAACTAAAAACTGGAAAGAGAGGGAGAAGAGGTAAATCTGGTAAAACTGGAAAGTCAGATGATTATCTACAAATTTCTTCAGATGTTTCTTCATCAGAATCAGACTTGGACGATCTTGCTCATGATGAAGTGTTCAATGTTCAAAAGTTTGGGCCAAAGAATGGAGTGGCCAAACTAAAGGTCGATAGATGACAGTGGAGGAAGCAAAAGAAAGACTTTTGATATCCGTGCTTACAGGCTACAAACTCTACCATCAAGGGATACAAATAAACTTCCTCCTACTGACTTTGTATATGTGCTGGAAACTCCAGTTTCACTTCCGCATACTCAAGAGAAAGAAGAGCGGGCCACAAAACCAACTCCTGAGGACTATCAAAGCATCATTGCTACCAAACTTGAAAAAGTCAGAAAATTGCAGCATACTAAAGGAGGTTGGAAGAAGAGATGGAGAAGGCGAATCAGGAATTGACTTTTGCAGAACTAGAGAAAGAAGAAATGGAGTAGGTTGTCTCTCTTTCTCATGAGCTTACTGTTATTTCCACTGTAGAGAAAGCAACCCAAGCTATACAGATGATTCAAGGGCAGGCTCAAAAACTTGGAGAGGTTGCAAAGCTTATAAAATACGCATGTTCAAGAATAACTTCTAGCTCCATCTAGAAGAAGGGGAAAAGAAGAAGAAAGCTGCCGAAGAAGTCGAGAGAATAAGCTAGGAACTGACTGACAAGGAGGAAGAAGCAAGGAGGATTATCAGTGGCATAACTCCTGTCACCCGACTATCACTCTTGAAAATCCTTTGATTGAATTGCCAAAGGATCACGCCACAACCAGTTATTCCCAATCGGCCATAATTCTTGAGGTGAAGAATTTTGTACAATCCCAGCTGGAGGTGATAAGACAGGAAACCCAAGAGGTAAAAGCCAAGCTTGAAGAGAAATAAAAGAAAGATGCAGAGATGATGGAAGTCGTATCCTGTATCAAGCATACCATGCCAACTCTTTTTGATGTTGTAAAAAAGGGGGAAGAAGAGAGGAAAGAGGAGAAGAAGAGGCGAGAGGCTGAAGAAAAGGGAGGGAGGCTCAATTTCAGGACATTATGGAGTTGGCACAAAAATTCGCTGATCCTAAGCATTCGTCCTAATCTGACCAGATACGTAAGTGTTTGATCCTCTAAGTTTTGAGCTTTGAAACCTAGCTCTATAACCTCGCTCTTTTTTTTCATCTAGTTTGCAGTTTTTATTTACTTGTAACATACCACACTTAATGAAAAACTGAAGACTAGATTGGAGACAAACTCTCATTGTCTCTCTCTCTCTCGCTCTTATGGTTTTGTTTTTAACTTGGATGAATTCATATTCTCTAGTTTACTCCAAAAGGGGAAATTGTTATAAACTAGGAAACTAGTTTACTCCTTATTTGATGTTTTGGTGTGTCAAAACTAGCTTTAAGTTTCTACATGTAATCCTTGTGTAGGATAATTTGAGTTCTAATAGAAACTAGGGACTAGAAGCTCTGAAGATCATGAAGACAGAAGTCTAGTTTCAAAACTGGAAACTAGAAAAGAGAGCTCGAGATGCTGAAATCAAGTTTCAGAACTTAAAGAAGAAGAAACTAGAAACTAGAAATCAGAAATCTAGTTTCTAAACTTGAAACTTGAAAAGATTAGAAAGTCAGTTTTTGGAAACTAACTTTTCACCAAAGGAAATCAAAAATCTGAAAACTAGAGGAATTCAGTTTTCAGTTTTCAGTTTCAAAGCTTAAAGAACACGTGAAAAGCGAGAAGACAGAAGGAATCCGAGTGGAAATCAAAGTCTTATCCAAGATTCCTTAAAGTGTCTTCCAACAATCATGAATGAAGAATCTTAAGTTTTTCAGTTCCTCTGACTGAGTTTAGCTCGGATAGAGAGTAGGTGAAAGTACATTGTGAAAAAGGCAAAAACATATCTGAACAGTGCAGAGCACACTGCTACAGCAGACAAAGAATGGGCGATTATTGGACGACATGCTCGTTGTCTCTAACGGATAAAATTCAAACGATCGACTAAACCTGCCTATAAATAGCAGACTACTATTTCAGAGGAGAGCACCTGAAACTTACGCAAAGAACAAGCAAAAACTCAGTCAAAGTAAAAGCTCTAAAAAAGCACTCTGAAATTCCTCGTGTCTTTCGAGAACACGAGGCTTAGTTTTCTAGCTCAAGCTAATTATTTGGTGTTTATAACTTTTCAAGTAATAAACAAAACAATCAGTTTTCCTCTCTTGAATTCTGATTATCACAGGCAATAGCCAACCACCTCACATTCTGGGAAGAACAACAAACATCCACCATTCTAGTTTTAAGGCTGCGAGATGCGTCCTCACTTCAAGTCTGACGAAGGAAGCAGACCAAGTTTCTGGGCGAGTGAACCAGCAAGCCGAAGGACATTGGTGTCCAACGGGCTAGTTATAAATCATGAGGATCTTGTAATCTGTTACTTAGTGAATTCCCGAATTAAGTTCCAAAGAGTGGACGTAGGACTTTAAGTTTCTGCATTTTAAGTTTTCAAGCTTATTTGAAACCCTCAGTACTTTCTAAGTATTGAAGTGTATAACTGTGAACTGGAACTTAAAACTATAAGAGTTTAGGTTTAGCTAAATCAAGTTTTTGGAAACTGAAAATTGAAAACCGAGTTTCAGTTTTCAGAGTGCAAATATATTAAATCACCAACAGAAGAGTAGTAGTCAAAGAGTGTGTCTAACCACTGATACATGGTCTTCTGCGCAGTTAATGAATTATATGTGTCTCACTGCTCATCATATTGACAATGATTAGAAATTAAACAAAAAAATCAATAATTTTTGTACAATTTTCAGTCATAAGTGTAAAAACATTAGTTGGACAATAGAACAATGTCTATGTGAATGGGAGATTTAGAAGATTTTTACTATTACTGTTGATAATTCTTCCTCCAATGATACAACACTTGATTACTAAAACAACTAATAGGTGATCGGGGGACTAGCATTTGTAATTGTGAATATCTTCATATGACATGCATTGTACACGTTATTAATTTAGTGGTGCAAGAAGGGTTGAAGGAGATTAAGTCATCTATAAGGAATGTTAGAAATGTAGTGAGATATGTTAGGAAATCACCTTCAAGGATGAAGAAATTTAAAGAATGTTATGTTTAGATGTTTCTACTCGATGGAACTCAACTTATTTTATGTAACTCAACTTATTTGATGTTAAATACAACATATAAGTTTGAGAAAGTGTTCTATAAGTTTGATTTCCAAGATCCATCTTATAGAATGGATCTTGAACATGCTAAAGAGGGTGGAGTGACTAACAAAGAAGATTGACAGAAATTAAAAAGGATGATAGGTTTTTTGAAAGGTTTTTATGAAATCACATATAGAATTTGTAGATCTATCTATGTAACATCTAACTTGTGTTTGCATGAAATTTACAAGTTAAATATGATGTTGTGTGCTTGGATTAAGTTTCGCGATTTGGAGCAAAGTGAAATGTCAAAAAGAAAGAAAGAAAAACTTGATAAGTATTGGGGAGATCCAGAAAAGATATATAAAAAAGATATTTTTTGCAACTATTTTGGATCCTCGATACAAGTTAGGATGGGTTGAACTTGCTCTTGGTAATACTTATGGATCCATGGAGAAAAAAGTTTGACGGATGAATGTTGCTTTGTATAATGATTACTATAGATCAAGTTTATTGGATAAGAGTAGTGAGTTTATTGGAGGTGATATGATGGTACCTTATGATTTGGATGCTGAGGATCCAACATTTGAGGTAATGATGAGAATGAATTCTGAGTATGAACAATTTCATAGTCAAAACATGAGTAGTGTAAATGAGGTGGATAAATATCTTTATGAAGAAATTTAGGGAAATGATCTAAAATTTGACATATTAGGTTGGTGGAAAGTAAATAAGGCAAGATTTCCAATTGTTTCCAAAGTGGCTCGAGATATTTTATATGTCCCCATTTCCACTGTTGTATCAGAATCAGCTTTTAGATGTAGAGGGTGAGTGCTTGATTCATTTAGGATTTCTTTAACTCCTAAAGTGGTATAACGTCTAATTTGTGCTTAAGATTGGCTTTGTGGTTCAGATTTTCCAATTAATGTCGAAGAAGATCTTACAAATATAGAAAAACTTGAAGAATGTAATATATGAATATAATCTTATTTTTTTCATAAGATTAAGTTTATTATTCTAGCTTGATTTTCTTTTATTTTTGTTTTATAGGTCTACGAGCTATGGTCGTCGAACCCTCAATGGACTGAGCTCTTTGTTATTCTATTGTAAGACTTTATAATTTTATATTGAGTTCATATTTTGGATTGTTGATTTTTGCTAATTTTTGTATCTTAATTTTTTATTTTTGTTTTATAAGCATGGGATCCGCATCAAATATGTAATTCTTCTCCTTTGGCTATACAAATGAAGTATTATAGGTTATATTTTCTCCCAAACATTCGAAGACTACACTGTTATTGCTTAGTGATTTCTGTCTACTGTTGTTATTTGTGCTGAACAATATTATACTTTTTCTTGTTTTATTAATAACTATTTGGATCATTGTTCCGCCCTCACATTTATGTTGGACCATTTTTCTTGTTTTATTATTACATGTAGAATATGTGCATTTTGAATATTTTGGTTTTAACTAGAATTGCTGAATTAATAATCAAAAATTGAACAAGAATTTTGGTTCGATTATTTTTCTGTTCGGTTTGGTTTGTTTCCCAATATAAACATTTCGGTTTTTTCGATTTAGTTATTTTACAAGCCTAAACCGAACCGAATGCTCACACCTACATGTTTTCCATGAGAAAGACCCAGACATTTCTAGAATAATCATATATTATAGATAAGAAATACATTTTCCCCTATGTGTAGGTTCACTAGAAGGCCTCCACGCATCAGCATGCAAGTATTCAAGTATAGAAGAGCTCTTAGGCACATTAGGATGCACATAAAAAAGGAAATCTGATTCTATTATGTTTCCCTAGCACACATAATTCACAAAATGACATGTTAGACACTTTGTGTTTACCAAATAAACCTTCATTTTTCAGAATTTCTAATCCCTTATTACTTATGTGTCATAATCTTCTATGCGAAAGACTTGTTTTATCATGCTGAATGTTATTAACAAAATATGAAACATTTATTGGCTCACAACAACATATGTACCAGTTTCTTCTCTTAACATCTTAGAAAATAACCATAGACCCTTACATGATTTTCATTATGCTCTTCGCCCACTTGACCTCTAATCCCTCATCCTCTAATGCAGCACAAGATAACAAGTTATATCATAATTTTGGCACATAGCTCACATTTTTCAAAGTTAATAGGCATCTAGACTCAAACTTTACTTTAATGTCACTTATACCTATGATTTTGTTTTTTTTTTCAAGAGAAAGGTAACCATTACCAACAAGTTTCATGCTAGTGAATAAGTAATTGTGTGGAAAAATGTGAAAAGTACAACCACTGTCAACAAGCCACTTAGATTTATTCAAATTGTTAGTGCAAGCATTAGCAGATAATGAGGGAGGGGTATATTCAGTGTCAATGACCATATAAACATCACCTAGATTGTGTGTTGGGGTTGCATTAGCACTATGGTCTAGAGTTTCGTTTCTATCTTTCTTAATGTTTATACAATGTTTGATATAATGCCCTGTCTCCCCACAATTACAAAATCTTCTTCCCCTAATATTAGATTTAGACTTATTCTTCCTTTCATTTTGAACTCTTTTTTCAACTTGAACAGGACTTTGGTCATTCCTCCTATTTGACCTATCATATTGTTTCTAGACCTTCATCTAACATGTAGAATCTTATTACCTCCTCTATTTTTACCCCTACCGTGCTTAAGGTCTTGTTCTTTACTTTTTGAGCCACTCATAATTATCTCTAAGTTGGCAGTATCCATCCCGTATTTAATGGCGGATTTCAAATCATTATAGGAATTAGGAATAACATTCAACAAAGCAATGAGGGCATAATCATCAATATGTTTATCACTAGTTAATTTTATATTTTTGAATCAATCTATTGAAAATATCTAAATTCTCATCTATATCTTTGCTCAAATCAAGTTTAAATTTGAAAAAAAGTTTCAAGCAAATACATTTTACTAGTAAGATTTTTTTTTATATAATTCTTTAAATCTTTCTTAGAGAATTTTAGCAGAATCAATAACACCAACTTTTCTAATTACAAAATAAAAAAGATTCAAGAAAATAGTTGAACACACTAATGTATTCATTTCAGCACATTTTTCAGGAGTATCAGTATCATGATAAGCATCAGAAACAATCTTATACACTTTTTGTTGAATTAAAACACATATTGTAAAATCACTCTTGCCATTATAAGGAGTCGCACCATAGGAGTAAGAATTAGAAGCCATTTCAAATGACAAAAGATAGGAATAAAGATAGCAACAATCGAGAGAAACACAAAATTAGGTTCATGGTGTTTCAAACCTCCACAGAGATAGGCCAAGGGACTGACCACTCCAAGGATAGTAACAATTATCTGAAATTTCTAATACTACGAATGCAAATTGCCCAGGTTATCACCTAAGATTCTACCCAAAATCTTAGACAGACAGTTAGTAACATTCTTACTCACAAATAACATGAGACTCATACACGTTCTAAAAAAGAAATGCATGCAGTAAATGAAAGAATGATGTGAAAGCGGAAAGCATTAAACAATTACACTCCAATAGAGTGCAATAATGGGATAGGGTGTAGGGACCAAAAAAATTGGGAGGCAGAAAAGAACACAAAAGCAGTCAAGGCAAATTGTAAACAGAAAAATCCCAAATCCTAAGAGGTGCCAGTTGGCCTGTCTAAAGAATTGAAAGAACGGAGAGGTTGAGTGATTATACCTGAGCGGCGGCCCTGAGCATTGTTGTCTTACCTCACGCATCCCGTGATCTCGACGACACGGGTTCTTCAGTGGCAAGTCGATCGACAGTGGGGGTGCACTGGCACTGATGCCATTGTTGGGTGTATTCACACTCACCGACAATACACAAACTCTAATTACCATCAAACCCTGAAGCCTTCTCTGATTGAGAAGTTTTCCACTGGATGACCGCAACAACTTCTTGGATCCCCTTCTTTGTTCAAATCAGCAACTCCAGCTTTGTGTGATAGTGAATTCCTCTCCGCGACATACTACACCAATGTGTGGTGGTGCACCTTCTCCCTTGCCTCCCCTTTCGTCTGACTATGTGGGCTCAGAACTCACCTGATCGTGCAACTATGCCCTACCGTGGCCACATGGATAAAAATGTGTTGAAGGCTCGGGGTTTAGTCTCACACCACTCTGGATTCACGAAAGAACGACAAGATTACTCAAGGTCTCCAGTGAACTCACAAAGAAAAAGTTCGACGGTTCACAATGAGAGAAGGAGACAGAGAAAGGGATTGGGGTGATTATTTGGTGAGAGAGTGGCACAGAATGAAATTAGGTTTAGGGTTTGAGAGAGTCACCTTATTTATACCCGGGCAAAGATAAGTAAATCGGTTGGGCTCAACAAACTAATAACCCACAACAAATTAACCAACAACACAACTGAATCCCAAAAACAAAGATAACGACTAAACCTCAGGCCTACCCTCCAACAGTAAGTAGGATGGGAATTGGTGGGGGTTTATACTTGGTAGATCCATATCTTTTATAAATTTAATAAGTTGAAATCTGATTTATTCTATACTAGGTTGAAATCTAGTTTTTTTTAACATAGTTAACAAACTTTCAATCTATTTCATATTGTAATAAATACTTTTTATTATAAAGATGTTAGGAATTGATGTTAGTTCCTCATAAGTTTTGATGTGTCAAACTATTGGTCCCCGATCAGAGTGTTTTATAAGCAGCGGAAGTATTAATACGATCTTGCACTTATCTTACTAAGGTCTCGACTTAGCAGGTGTTTATCAAATGTTTAATCTCGGATATTCGTTAAGTTAATTTGTAGTTTATACTACAACACTTGATGTGTTGTGTTTTAAATATGCACAACTACAAAATAACGAATAAAAGCAGTAAAAGAGACACAAGGATTTATAGTGGTTCGAGCAACTGTTTTACATCCAATCTTCAGTCCTGCGACCGAGAATTCACTAAAAGATTGAGCACAAGGTCAGGCCTGATCTCTAACATTGAGCAGCCCCTCCGTCTGGTCAGCGCGCACCTTCAAGCACCTCGGTCTCCAATCTTTAACCTTTGTCGCTCCGTAGAGTTAGGACAAACCTCCCTTCTCCTTGGACGTCGACTATTGGGAGTTTTATAGTTCTTCCCATAACCTATCCTTGTGTTGGCGTTGCGCGTAAGAATCAAGCTTGCAGAGCAATCGTGACTGCTAGATTCTTTCCAGAGTAGAAAGATTCCCAAAGTAACCTTGGGAGCTTAACTTCGCAAGTCTCGAGCTTTAAATTTGATAGCTTGTGGGAAAGCTTCAATACGGTACTAGCTCGGATGAGTTTGCGTAATGTAGAGAGTGATCTTCTCTTGTTATCTCTGTGAGTAGAAATTCGCGAACCTTTGAATCAAATCAGGATGACACCTATTTATAGGTGAAGATTCAAACGGTTGTTTGAATCTTGTTCGTTAGACTCAAAGGCATTTCTCACCTATCTGCGTTCTTCATTTTTCTGCAGTGGACAGAGACTCTTCAAGTCTCCTCGTCTCTGATTGGCGTTGCTTCTATTTGTAGTCGTCTCTGTAAGAATGGATCTTTTTGTTTAGATCTGAAACATCCTTTATGTCTGATGATTGTTCTATTCTCTGATTCGTCAGGGTTTGCTTGTGATTTGGATCCTTCTGATTTACGACTCCAATGTTTCTCTTGATTGATGATGGTCGTTTACTGGTTGTTTGCATACGACTGGCATCTCAGTAGCCTGTGCAAAGATCTTCGGGTTCTGCTGGAGTTACTTCTTCAACATTCTTTGTAGCATTCTTCTGTATTGCTAGCCTTGTTTTCTTCTTCAGCAATCTTTAGCAATCATCAAGTCTGTTGATTCCATCAGCATTCTTGATTCTTCTTCTTTTGTAGTTCTATTACAACTCGAGTATACATTTCCTATTGATAGCGTATTTCGCAACACGCTATTCTGCAAGTGTACAGACCACTGCAGAGGGCAAGTAATAATTTATCGAACACAAAGATTGCAGGCTCGAAGTATAACCAAGCACTAAAACATAGATATATTACTACTATCTAGAAAAATTGGTAAAGGAGTTTGTTTATCTATCCTAGGCAATATTTGAAAAGGTAATTAAAAAGGTAAATTGAAACGCTGAGTTTAGAAAATATAAAGAGAACAGGATTCTAGGGCAATCCACTATAATAAATAATTATGCAAACAGTTTATTCAATTCAATTCCAATTTAATTCCCAAATGCATGAGTTAATCACGAATATGTTATCAGACAATTCTCTCGAACTCTAAACCATAACACGAAAATAAAACTCCTAATGACTCCTCTCGGACACGCAAAAGGAATTATATTCTTGATTAAAACCTCAGATTTTAAAACCCTTTAATAACTCAAATTTCTCTCGGAAATTTAATGTTGGTCCCTGATCAGAGTCATGTTAAGCAGCGGAAGATTATTTAACAAATGCAGCGGAATATAAAGTTATCTTGAACTTAGTTTATTTTCAAATGTTTGACTCAAAGTTGGAGTTAAGATTGTTTCAGATATACACTAGCAACTTGAGGTTGCTAGGTTCTAAATCAATGGCAGAAACAATGAAACAGTAACAAGAACAGTAATAAAGAACATAGGATTTATAGTGGTTCGATCCTTAAGATCTACGTCCAGTCGAACACTGAGAATTTCACTAAAAAGATATATGAAAGTACAAGGATTCGCCGGTCACTTGTAGCAGGTGGTGAGCTTTCGAGCCAGCCGCTACAAAGCTATCCTCCGTCACTTTTATCTTTCGAGAGCTGCGGCTAAGTCAAGGGCGACACCTTCGTAAAACTTATCCTTGCTGTAATGGAAGCTTTAAAGTTCCTTCCTTAACTCTTCTGGGGATTCGGCAACAGCCCGTCTTAGTCAATCTCTTTTCAGAGATATGACTGCTGGAAAAATACAAAATCGGCGACCCGTCTACAAAATCGGCAACCACCGTTTTTGTATTCTGGGTCGCTGTTTTTGTCACGAACGGGATTTGCACATTTTCTCGCCCCTTCTGTGAAATCTCACGGATTTTGCTATAACTTTCGCTCCCGAACTCCGATTGAACCAATTCCAGTTGCATTGGAAAGCTAACTCGAAGATCTATCTATTGTCATGCTCCATTAGCTCGAATTACATGTAGGGAGAAATTCATGACTGATTCTTTGAACATCAACTGCTATCGGTACGAGTTTCCATTGAATGTTGGCCAAAAACGTATTTGGGTCGCCGTTCCTGATGCAAGCAAGCACCGATTGGCCCCATGGCATTTAGTCATATCCTGTAAATGGCTCAAAACCAAACCAAACGTAATATTTTCTAAAATAATATGAATAAGGCACAAAAAATATCACTGAACTATTTTATCCAATGCAAATAGTTAGCAGATTCATAGCAATAAATGCACAAAATGAGTGTTTATCAACCCCCCAAACTTAAACTATTGTTCGTGTAGGGTTTGAGTCTACGATGGACAACATGAGTTGCCATTAATTAAATTCTTGCCAAGGATCGTTCTTAGGATATCAGGAATAAATTTAAATTAAACAAACCATGCGATCCTATGCATGCTCCTACAAAATTAATTGCAGAGGATGGAATTTAGGAATACCTGATCTTCACCGTTTGATCTACAGATCTAGATCGGAGAATAAAACGATGAAGTAAACTTAGATCTGAGATTGAACGCTGGCGATGGACAATTGTTCCTACAGATCTGATCTTCTGATCTGTTCCCTTGCTCCTTGGAAATCTTGTGAGGATTATCTACCAAGTTGGACCCGAGATTTGGAGAAATCGATCAGTTTCTCCCTCTGGATAGCCGCCACCTTTCTCTCTCTTTTTACTCAATATACTGAAAAACCTTAATTGATATGATAGAGAGAAGGCCTATATATAGTGTTAGGGTTTTGAGAAACCCTAACCCTAATGGGCTTGAGCAGTTCATGGGCCAGACCAGGGACCAGATGCAAATAATAAAGTGGGTCCTCTTTATTAAATAATCATTCCTTGTTCAACCCAGAACATAATTAATTAATAAAACATTGTTTTAACCTTCACCACGATAACAATGCTGACTCACCCCTTTATTACCACGTTATTAGGAACAGGTTGCACCAAACTAACATGATCTACATATTTAAGGTTTTAGACATTCATTAATTAATTTGGCTTATGACAATCATCCATAATTAATTAATCTCTTATTTCCTGAGTAATACCACTCACTCCTTTTCACTTATGCCTGAATTAAATAATTCAACCTGCAGGGTTCAGCATAATGAGCCTTGTGAGCTCCTCAGGGAATGTCACCATCCTGAAACAGATATGCTTACCTAAACGTCCAGCCTAAGCAGGCCACACACAAATTGCCAACACCCATAATACGAGTATTAGAGTACATGTAAGACTCGCCACCATGGTAAATCAAAGTGTGGTCAATCTTTGTGTGCCCCTTATCCTTCAGTTAGGTTTAAGATCATAGGAAGTATGTTAGGGATCTGGCTCATTCATATGTCAATGAGAATGGCCCATCGCACTGTTGATCCCATCAATACATAACCATGTACCGACACATCAAGTAGCTAGGATAAGCTCACTTATGAACCGATGTGCCGCAGCTTAGACCGACAGCCTATCCAGGGACTGTCTCAGCTGTGACACTGTTTATATCTCGCTAGGTCAAACGACTCATATGATCCTCTATGATCTCCTACACAATATGGTTATCCCTATGGGCGAGATAATAGGATATTATGGTTCGTTTTATGTTTGTTTCATCAGACAGCGAGCATTGTTGTAGCAACATATATATGAAGACCAGTGTACAAAACACTTAATCATATATGCTTTCAGTATATAATCCCAACAATCTCCCACTTATACTTAAAGCATAATACCATTGCTTTATCAAAGTATTAAGTGTGTATATACTATCAATCACTCACACTGCATTCACGTCACCTCTTGTCACGATTTCTCGTATGATATGATGCTACACATCCTATGTGTTTCACCACCTTGTGAGTCTTGGGTTCCCTTGAGTTTGTCATTGCAGCAACATGATCACAATTCCATGTGATTTTATTAGGCAAACTCAGAACACACACCTCTAGAGGATAGCACCGGAGTTATACTGCTTCTTGCAAAGCTAATGAAGCTATCAAAAACTCAGCCTTCATACCGGAATCCGTAACACGCTTCTGTGTTAGACTCCTATAACTCCTTCTCCAATGCCAACACATAGTTAGAGGTCGATTTCCTTTCCTTATGATCCTCCTGGATATCCGATGCCATTCAACTCACAAGGCTCATTCATTAACCAATGTGCCTATCCAGAGTTGAACAAATATCTGTTTAACATGCTTATAGCAGTACAGATATCTAACTTCATTCATTTACAATATAGAAAGATAACAATCTTTCTTTCTATGAACGACTCACTACAGAATCAATTTAAGAGACTTGAGATACCTGAACATCCGTTTCTTGTGACAACACAAGACTTTAATTCAAAAGATGTTCCAAAATCTCATAAGTCCTACTTCTGAAACTGTTCGGATAACCATCCTTTATGCTTGATAATATCTCCACACCATTTCCGAATGTGAAAATACCATCTACATAATGTGCAAGGAAAATCACGCTTTCGCTGACACATAAATGGTACATGAAACTCTCATTCTCGATAGACAATATCGAAATCACGCTTGGCTTCCAGACATGATGCTTTTCACTGCACATAACTTATCTGGTTGTTGCATACAGATGTCGTCACCTTTTATCAAGGTACCCGTTTATAAAATACGGATGACGTCATCTATCTTCCAGATATTTAGATTCATATGTGATGTTATGGTTAAAAGAATTCGAATGGGTTTAATAATTGCAATCAGTGAGAAAGTCTGGTTGTGAAACATACCTTACTCACTAACCTAGACCTTCGAAAACATACTAGGTTACCATTCGACCATTTCTTTCTTTCTATATCAATTAGTTACTTATAGCTGGTAAGCTATTTGGCAATCACTGATCCTGATACACAACCATAACCTTTACTGATTCATTTCTGAATCCATGAATTAACGTCATTAAACTGCTTCTTTTGTCTTAACAGCTTTGTTGCACTTTAAGGGATAAGTACGATGTTGTTCGTTAAGCTGGGAACAAGTCCAGAGACTGTTTCCACGAACTAGTACCATTAAGCCTGTTAAGGCAACCTCCCACTGCAACGATGCTCCTTTTACAGTGTCAGTTAATAGTGCATTAATTTGTGGTTTACCACCTTACACAGGTGACCGTGCAATTGGTACCATACCCTCCAAGGTATGCTCAATATGCCACAGGGTATTTCCTGATGGATTTGAATTGTCTTCTCTAAAACGTTAGAGAACAATCTCACATTTAGATTCATGGTTTCATCCTATACAACTTGTTTGTATCTAGGATATACAAAGCAACCATCTTTTTTGTTTACCTGGAATAGCCCACAAAGCAGTACTAGTTTAAACGTTTCTTCCAAACAATCAATTTCCTATATCAGCTTGACAGCCGAATTACCCATCATTGCCCTTTTGACAGAGTCAAGGTCTGCTAGGGTATTTGAAACTGATTTTGAAGACACTAGATTAAGCAAACACACAACTGCTTTTGGTGCTCTTCCCAAAACGAAAATATGGCAAAGCTGGCATAAGTTATAAACTTTTAAAGAATCTTATTTCGTTTTAACTATACTATCCCAAACGGGGAACAATAGGTGTAGTTAACTGCGATGCAATCCCTTTGCTCTGCAGGATACTGTAAAACCCCATCACTTAAGATATACCATTATGGATGAACCATAATGTTTTTACGGTCTTGTTTAACTTATTCTCTACCTTAGTCTTGAACACTCTTGATTAAAGCAAGAGACTAAGACTTGTAGTGAACTAGATAAACATATCCAAATCTTAAATGATTACAGTATCAATGCCTATTAAGACAACTGCAGAAGTAGACTCAAACCAGCAAACCAGAGCAAACTCGAAATAACCTACAGTGATACAATTGCCTATTAAAAGGCCTGGTTACCACCTTATATCTCTAAGTAGTTGTCATAAGTACTATTCTTAGGAATACCTGGATTGAATTCATAATCCCATGAATTACTTAAAACTACTCAGACTGATGTAACCTATCTCTATAGAGATTCTTTAAATTATACCTTAGAACACTGATAGTTTATGTAATCAAGTAATGAAGAGACAATCATCTATAATAGAAAACACTGTTATTCATTATGATAGAAAACTCTATCGAATAACTGATAATCCAATAGATGGAAAATATGTTTCTAAAAAAAAAACAACATCTCTTCAGAAACTTGAATTAAAACAGAGTTTTTAACAAAAACTCAAAGTAAAATCTCCATCAACTGAAGTAGCAACTTCCAGCATCAATCTTGGAGATGGTAATCCCGCCATCTTCAAGCCTTAAGCTTGATTCCCTGCAAAGTGCAACAAACACGATTAGTGACCTCAGTTACCACTCCCCACTAAGGAGTAGAAAATCGATACTAAACATGTTTCAACAAGCAATGCAAAAGATGATGTAAGTTGTCCCTTATTTACCAAACTTGGACAATTTACTTTCCAGTGACCCTTCTTGCCACACTTGAAACATTTTTCTTTCTTGTTATCTTTCTTCCCTTTGTTCTCTCCTTTACCAGTCTTCTTCTTCATGTCATTATGATGCGATTTAGAAGAACTTTTAGCAAGAGATCTAGAATGAACTGATAAGGCAAGACTGCTCCCACTGCTTCCTTCATTCCTCTTTTCTTTAACATCACTCTTTCGACTCAGAAGCAAATCAGAGTGAATCACAGAAAAGACCGAAGAAGCTTCTATTGATACAAGATCCTTGACCACCCATTAATGTGTACTCATCTATGAGCTGGATGAGCGATTCCACATGTTCACGTACCGAACAGTTTTGACCCATTTTTTGTCTTACAATACGCTTGATAAGACTGGATCTAGCATGTCCATCGAGTCTGCCATATGCTACGTCAAGACGTCGCATAATGTCGCGCGCAAGCCATACATCACTATAACGAGGATGCAGTGCATCTGACATACCAGCCAAGATATATTGTCTGGCCATGCCATTCGACCACATCCACATGTGATACTGTGTACGCTCCTTATCGGAAGATATATCAGTCGGCGAACTCGGACAGGGAGTTTGCAGAACAAACAAATGTCCAAATGAATCCAAGAGCTTGACAATGTCACTTTTCCATCCAGGAAAATTCGGACCAGTCAAGGAATTGTGTACGATTGAATTCATGAGCGATGCAATAATAGACATATCCGAAAACAAATAAGCGAATTAAAGTAAGCACATACTACGAACAGTTGAAACAAATATGCATAGAGCCTTTAGATAAAACAATGCAATTTGCTTCCTCCAATTGCCCAAGCTAATTCACCGCAAGCTACCCGAGTACACGTTTACGGCAAACGCTCAACCAGACCAAAATAGGTCCTTTAATTTCTTAACATGCGAGGTATCTTAAGCAAAAGAAATTAATATTGGAGATCTTAAGACCATGTTCACCTATCCGGAGCAGGGACATCACAAATAAGTTATACTCCAGGCAACATATAAGCCAGATAAACCACAATCCTAACTCCGGACGATGAAAGGCGATTTGGCATAGGTACTGGAACCATACCGCATGCCCTTTACATCCTTTGTTATCCCACTTAGATTAATCTTAGAGGCTAGTGAAAGTTGTCTCAATGTAAGCAACCCGAGTAGACCGTTTGCTTAGAGGCTCCCACTTCTCATCTTAAAATAAGTGTTTTATTTGGAAACCTCATCGCATTAGAACTGTTAAGTTACTTCTAATGCAAGCTACCCGAGTAGACGTTTACGCTACAAAATACCTTACTTCTAATGAGAAGTCGTATTTGTGGAGGTCTAATGATCTTGGTTAGAAAAGAACCAAAATCCAGCTTAGTATTTTTAATTCTAAAGGTTTCATGCGCACACATTATTTTATGTAACAATAAATTTGATAGGTTTTGTATACTGAAAGCATTTATTACAATGAGTATACAACGGTTTATTTCTCCTATCTGTTAACAATCGTACATGTATGAACAATGGTACCCTCTTGTCTCACCGATAGGGACGATCATACGGCGTGTTGTAGATCGCAGAAGACAGTATGATCACTTGACCTAGTGAGACATAAACCTGATCACAGTCGAGACAGCGTATGAAGATACGTCTATCCGGATGGCTGCGACATTGTCGGAATAAGTAGTCTGTCTTGGTAACTTGACATGCTGGTACGCAGAGGTGGCGTATTGATGGACCGCAGTGAGATGTATTCGTCTGTCTGACATCGGCGAATACAAGATCTCGTTATATTGATTGAGTCCAAACCCTAACAAAGGTTCAGGGGTTTGCACGGGTTGACTGTTGCTTTGACTTGCCATGGTGGAGAGCCTAAGTAACGTGCTCGTATATCCGTATCTTGGGTAATAGCAGTTCGTGTAGTACCGCCTGAGACTGGGTTTAGGTAACCATATCCGAGTAATAGGATGGGGACATTCCCTGAGGAGCTCAATAACATTCATCGTGCCAAAGTCCTGCAGGCTGATTAAGTTCAGGCACGAGTGATAAGGTTTAAGTGGTACTACTCAGGAATTATAAGATATTAATTAATTGTAGTTAGAGCTTGTCAGAGGCTCCGATTAATTAATGGATGTCCGGTAACCTTAAATATGGGGATTCTCAATTAATGCAGCCCGTTCTCATAACGTGGTAATAAAGGGGTAGGTCAGTATTAATTCTGTGGTGAAAAAGAATTAATATTAATTAATTAATTATGTCCTCGGTTGTGGACATGGGAATTAATTAATTTATAGGCCCACTTTATTATTTGCATTAGGTCCCAGGTCTGGCCCAATTAAATATGCTGAATTGAGCCCAAAATGGACCATTAGGGTTTACAACCCTAGGTCTATAAATAGACAGCTCTCTCTCATAAGTTGTAACACAGTTGAAACACACTAAACCCTAGTGAGAGAGAGGAGGCGTCGATTTTGGGTAGAGGGAGGAGAATTCCGATTCTGGTCCTGCTCAGAATACAGATCTACGGAGTCCTCACCAGTAGTAGATCTGAACAGCATTGGGACACAGCCCTGAAGATCTGATCTGGAGAACAGATTTCTTTCTTCTTCTTCTTATTTGATTTCAAATTTATTCTTAGAAATTAGATTTCTAAATTCTACTTCCGCAGATAAATTCGAATCGCGTGGTTGAATTGAGTTTTGGAATTCAAACGCGAAAGATCGGTTCAGACTCGACGGAGTTACGGTAAACCCTAAATCCACAAATCTTTGTATTAAATTCACAGGAGCATGCTAGGGTTTTGTGAATTTTAATTATGTGCAATAACCATAAATCGATCCGGTTCAAATTGGTTTTGGTGATTCGGTTCATGGAAAAACCCTACAATTGGTATCAGAGCTAGGTTTCTGATTTATGGCTCTTTTGTGCATAATTGAATTATTTATGCATGTATGACTTTATTTTGTGTATGGTTTTTGTTCCTCGTGGCAACCCGTTGATTCAGCCCGCGGTGGTTTATCCGTGTAGGACTGAATTGTTTTTGTAAAATCACGAGAAAAACCGTGATTAGTGTAGATTTGAAAAATTGTAATAGAATAGATTTCTGTATTATTTTTCAAATTTTGTAATTGGACGGGTCGAGGACGAAGAACGAAGACTGAGCCGACGGAGACGACGGCAGGCGACGGCAGGGGGCGCACGGCAGGCGCGCGGTCGGGGCGAGGCAGCACCCACGGCACGCGGCCTGCGCGCGCACAAGGCAGGCGCGGGCGCGGGCGCACGGCGCGAGGCATGGCAGCGCGCGGGGCACGCGCGCACGAGCGCTCGGCGTGCTGGGCGCGGCGGCGGCGGGTGGCGGTCGGCGGTGGCTGCGGCTGTCGTCGGCTGCTGCTATCCCATCATGGTGGCACGTGTTTTGGTGGTTTGCACAATCCTGTGTAAACCCTAGGGTTTGCATTAGGGTTAGGGCAAATCATCAGATCACAAAGGCCTAAAAATCCAAAAGATTTGGTGTATCCAGATTTGAAGGCCCTTGAAGATTTGGAAGATTTGAAAAAGATTTGGATTTATCCAAATTAATTTCAAAATTCAAATTGTAATAGATAGAATTTATTTTTTCTATTTTTGGGGCCACGAGGAATTTTTTGTTTGCCTTAATTGTCCTCGTATGATATGTGATTTATTTATGTGCGCAATTAAGCATGTGTAGATAATAGGAAAAGCATGTTTTATCGCTTTTATTATTTACAACTTTTCAAGCATGCTTATGTGATTAATTTCTTTTGTTGGATTATATTTTGGGAATTTTTGGGCTTGTTTAATTACATGCAAAAATTTGGAAAATATAATAACAAGGAAATTATGTGTGCGCATAAAGAAACCTTTTAATAGAAAAATACTAAGCAGATTTTTTTGATTAAAATCAACAGACCTCCACAAAGCGGTCCTAAGCTGTAAGTGTATCTCTCGTTCTAGTAAACGTCTGCGAGTGTAGCTTGCTAGTTCCTAGAGGTGCATGGGTATGGTTTTTGGGATTTGTAGACAAACAATTTAAATCATGTGAATAGTGGGAGGGCTTTGCGTAAACGTCTACGAGTGTAGCTTGCGTAGATCTCTTTCACAAGTATTCTAGGATTGATTTAAATTATAGATAAAAAAAAGCTTTAAGGGCTGTGCGGTATGGTTACGTGCAATGCTAAACTGTCTATTTTGGCCGGAGTTAAATTTGTGGTTAATTGCTTAGAAGCTTCTTAAAATATAATGCAAGAATTGCATCCCTGTTCTTAAGAGATGGCTCGGTCTAAGGTTTTCACTAATTATTAATTTCTAGCGTCAAAAGCATCCTGACATGGTAGTGAAATTAAATGGATTGGGGCTTAAAACCCGCAGTTCTGGTTGAGGGTGACATCGTAAACGTCTACGAGTGTAGCTTGCGGTGGGAACTCTTGGGCAATTAGTGGAAAACATTTGTATTTGATTTATTAAAAGGTTTTCAATGCATTTGTTTTCGAAGTTCAACATGTATGTTCTTATTTAAGATTCTTTATTATTTCAGATATGTCTATGTCTAATGTCATCAATATTCTCGCACAAAACACTCTAACTGGTCCAAACTTCCTGGAATGGAAGCGCAATCTCGAGTACCTCCTAATTGCACAAGAACATATGTTTGTTCTGCAAGTACATCGTCCCGAAGTGCCAACTGCTGAATCCAGTCAACTGGATATAGACTTTTAGAACAAGTGGGAGAAATCGAACAATGTAGTCAAGTGCTACATGATGACCACTATGTCGAAAGTCTTGCAGCAGCAGCAGCAGCATCAGCACCATAGGGATGCCTATGATATTATGCAAAGTCTGGAGGCGACCTATTGGGAAACTGATAGAGCCGTCAGGTTCAATCTCATGAGAGAAATCGTGAGTAAGAAAATGACTGATGGCACCTCAGTGAGAGAGCACGTAGTTACCATGACTCACCTCATGGATGAGCTAACTGTGCATGGTGGAGGTATCGACGCTGAGGCTAAGGTCGATATCATACTGAACTCTCTACCCAAGTCCTTTGAGAGATTTAGACTGAATGTTGTCATGAACAAGAAAGAGTATACTCTTAACGAGTTACTCAATGACTTGATGGCAGCTGAATCGGTCATGAACCCTCAGAAGGTTGCCTTGTCCACTTCTGGTAATCTCTCTGCTGTACCGAAAAGTATGAAGCGGAAGAAAGGGATTAAGAAGTGGGCCAAGAAGACACCTGTGAAGGATGGTGGGGCTAGGAAAAAGCCTAAGGTGGAGACTGAAAGGGACAGGTGCTTCAGGTGTGGTAAGAAAGGACACTGGAGGAAAGATTGTCAAGCCAACAAAGCTAGACAAGGTATGCCAATTTGCATGTATAACTGTAAGCATGATTAGAGTTAGTTGTTGCTCTTCTAGTGCTGTAAGCACTGACTTGTTGATCATGTTGTTGTACTTTGCAGGGGACCGTGCCGACAAGGCTGGTGAGTGATGGCAGGAAGATACCAAACTGGATGAAGGCAACGTTTTATGATGGAGCTTCATGGAGTTTTCTTTTCCTTATGTTTTTGATGAATTAAAGTACATTTGAGAATTTATTTGTGGGCCGTGGTTTATCGGCAGGACAAATTTCATCAACTTTTATGGATATTTGTTATTTATGATTTTATTATTGGTAATAACAATGTTATCCATTATGGTATGTTGATTTACAATCTCTATGTTGCTTTGATCAAATTTGTCCTTAAGTATTGCATGTAATTCATCCGTAAATGATAATCCTAGAAAGAGAAAACTTACTTCTTCTGATGAGGATCTTACATATCTCTGGCACTTGAAACTGGGTCACATCAGCTTGAAGCGAATTCAAAGACTTGCAGATGACGGTACATTGGACCTAGTCCGGGCTGTACCTTATCAAGTCTGCGAATCCTGCATCGAGGCAAGATGTCAACTAGGCCTTTCAAGGCTAGTCAGTCTCGAGCAGAGGAAGTGTTGGAATTGATCCATTCTGACTTATGTGGACCGATGTCCACACAGGCTCGTGGAGGGTACGAGTACTTCGTCACTTTCATTGACTACTACTCAAGGTACGAATACGTTTACCTGCTTCGCTACAAGTCTGAATGCTTTGAGAAATTCAAAGAGTTCAAGGCTGAGGTAGAAAAGAAGGTTGGGAAAACCATCATGTCGCTGCGATCTGACCGCGGTGGTGAATACCTCGGTAACGAGTTCCTGCAATATTTGTCAGAAAATGGGATTATATCCCAGTGGACTGCACCGGGTACTCCCCAGCAAAATGGTGTAGCTGAAAGAAGAAATAGGACTCTTCTAGAGATGGTAAGATCAATGATGAGTTATGCAAACTTACCAATTTCATTTTGGGGCTACGCATTGGAGATAGCAGCTTACGTGCTTAATGTGGTGCCTTCTAAATCAGTTCCTAAGACGCCTTCTGAGCTCTTCCTTGCTCACAAACCTAGTTTGTGCAAATTTAGAGTATGGGGGTGTCCGGCACACGTACTGTCGAAGGAACCTGATAAGTTAGAAAGCAGGTCAAAAGTAATGCTGTTCATAGGGTATCCCAGGCAAATGAAAGGTGGTTACTTTTACTGTCCTGAGAGTCAAAGAGTCGTTGTTAGCACCAGCGCTAGATTCTTGGAGGACGAGTATGTGAGTAATCATAGGTCAAGGAGTGATATCGTTCTTCAAGAAATTGAGAACGAGAATGCAATTCCAAGGGAAGGGGAACGTGCAGATGTGGGTGCACTTGTGAGAGGTACAGCACCACAGACACGTTCTTCAGTGCAAGGTGCAGGACCACAAGTCACTGCACCAACTACTGACATGGCACCGATGCCTCGTTGTAGTGGGAGAGTTATTTTTCAGTCGGAAAGGTACATGTTCGTGGGTGAGTCTTCGGACTTGAGCCCGCAAGACGGACATGAGGACTCTGACCCACTGACTTACGAAGAGGCAGTGCAAGACAAGGATGTTGCCAAATGGCGTGTCACCATGGATTCTGAAATTGAATCCATAACTGCTATGGATGTATACCAAAAAACTGATTTT
>JAPKLW010000009.1:840391-905840 GCA_026898455.1 Plectranthus barbatus | reverse complement strand
GCGGCGGCGGGTGGCGGTCGGCGGTGGCTGCGGCTGTCGTCGGCTGCTGCTATCCCATCATGGTGGCACGTGTTTTGGTGGTTTGCACAATCCTGTGTAAACCCTAGGGTTTGCATTAGGGTTAGGGCAAATCATCAGATCACAAAGGCCTAAAAATCCAAAAGATTTGGTGTATCCAGATTTGAAGGCCCTTGAAGATTTGGAAGATTTGAAAAAGATTTGGATTTATCCAAATTAATTTCAAAATTCAAATTGTAATAGATAGAATTTATTTTTTCTATTTTTGGGGCCACGAGGAATTTTTTGTTTGCCTTAATTGTCCTCGTATGATATGTGATTTATTTATGTGCGCAATTAAGCATGTGTAGATAATAGGAAAAGCATGTTTTATCGCTTTTATTATTTACAACTTTTCAAGCATGCTTATGTGATTAATTTCTTTTGTTGGATTATATTTTGGGAATTTTTGGGCTTGTTTAATTACATGCAAAAATTTGGAAAATATAATAACAAGGAAATTATGTGTGCGCATAAAGAAACCTTTTAATAGAAAAATACTAAGCAGATTTTTTTGATTAAAATCAACAGACCTCCACAAAGCGGTCCTAAGCTGTAAGTGTATCTCTCGTTCTAGTAAACATCTGCGAGTGTAGCTTGCTAGTTCCTAGAGGTGCATGGGTATGGTTTTTGGGATTTGTAGACAAACAATTTAAATCATGTGAATAGTGGGAGGGCTTTGCGTAAACGTCTACGAGTGTAGCTTGCGTAGATCTCTTTCACAAGTATTCTAGGATTGATTTAAATTATAGATAAAAAAAGCTTTAAGGGCTGTGCGGTATGGTTACGTGCAATGCTAAACTGTCTATTTTGGCCGGAGTTAAATTTGTGGTTAATTGCTTAGAAGCTTCTTAAAATATAATGCAAGAATTGCATCCCTGTTCTTAAGAGATGGCTCGGTCTAAGGTTTTCACTAATTATTAATTTCTAGCGTCAAAAGCATCCTGACATGGTAGTGAAATTAAATGGATTGGGGCTTAAAACCCGCAGTTCTGGTTGAGGCCCTTGAGGGTGACATCGTAAACGTCTACGAGTGTAGCTTGCGGTGGGAACTCTTGGGCAATTAGTGGAAAACATTTGTATTTGATTTATTAAAAGGTTTTCAATGCATTTGTTTTCGAAGTTCAACATGTATGTTCTTATTTAAGATTCTTTATTATTTCAGATATGTCTATGTCTAATGTCATCAATATTCTCGCACAAAACACTCTAACTGGTCCAAACTTCCTGGAATGGAAGCGCAATCTCGAGTACCTCCTAATTGCACAAGAACATATGTTTGTTCTGCAAGTACATCGTCCCGAAGTGCCAACTGCTGAATCCAGTCAACTGGATATAGACTTTTAGAACAAGTGGGAGAAATCGAACAATGTAGTCAAGTGCTACATGATGACCACTATGTCGAAAGTCTTGCAGCAGCAGCAGCAGCATCAGCACCATAGGGATGCCTATGATATTATGCAAAGTCTGGAGGCGACCTATTGGGAAACTGATAGAGCCGTCAGGTTCAATCTCATGAGAGAAATCGTGAGTAAGAAAATGACTGATGGCACCTCAGTGAGAGAGCACGTAGTTACCATGACTCACCTCATGGATGAGCTAACTGTGCATGGTGGAGGTATCGACGCTGAGGCTAAGGTCGATATCATACTGAACTCTCTACCCAAGTCCTTTGAGAGATTTAGACTGAATGTTGTCATGAACAAGAAAGAGTATACTCTTAACGAGTTACTCAATGACTTGATGGCAGCTGAATCGGTCATGAACCCTCAGAAGGTTGCCTTGTCCACTTCTGGTAATCTCTCTGCTGTACCGAAAAGTATGAAGCGGAAGAAAGGGATTAAGAAGTGGGCCAAGAAGACACCTGTGAAGGATGGTGGGGCTAGGAAAAAGCCTAAGGTGGAGACTGAAAGGGACAGGTGCTTCAGGTGTGGTAAGAAAGGACACTGGAGGAAAGATTGTCAAGCCAACAAAGCTAGACAAGGTATGCCAATTTGCATGTATAACTGTAAGCATGATTAGAGTTAGTTGTTGCTCTTCTAGTGCTGTAAGCACTGACTTGTTGATCATGTTGTTGTACTTTGCAGGGGACCGTGCCGACAAGGCTGGTGAGTGATGGCAGGAAGATACCAAACTGGATGAAGGCAACGTTTTATGATGGAGCTTCATGGAGTTTTCTTTTCCTTGTGTTTTTGATGAATTAAAGTACATTTGAGAATTTATTTGTGGGCCGTGGTTTATCGGCAGGACAAATTTCATCAACTTTTATGGATATTTGTTATTTATGATTTTATTATTGGTAATAACAATGTTATCCATTATGGTATGTTGATTTACAATCTCTATGTTGCTTTGATCAAATTTGTCCTTAAGTATTGCATGTAATTCATCCGTAAATGATAATCCTAGAAAGAGAAAACTTACTTCTTCTGATGAGGATCTTACATATCTCTGGCACTTGAAACTGGGTCACATCAGCTTGAAGCGAATTCAAAGACTTGCAGATGACGGTACATTGGACCTAGTCCGGGCTGTACCTTATCAAGTCTGCGAATCCTGCATCGAGGCAAGATGTCAACTAGGCCTTTCAAGGCTAGTCAGTCTCGAGCAGAGGAAGTGTTGGAATTGATCCATTCTGACTTATGTGGACCGATGTCCACACAGGCTCGTGGAGGGTACGAGTACTTCGTCACTTTCATTGACTACTACTCAAGGTACGAATACGTTTACCTGCTTCGCTACAAGTTTGAATGCTTTGAGAAATTCAAAGAGTTCAAGGCTGAGGTAGAAAAGAAGGTTGGGAAAACCATCATGTCGCTGCGATCTGACCGCGGTGGTGAATACCTCGGTAACGAGTTCCTGCAATATTTGTCAGAAAATGGGATTATATCCCAGTGGACTGCACCGGGTACTCCCCAGCAAAATGGTGTAGCTGAAAGAAGAAATAGGACTCTTCTAGAGATGGTAAGATCAATGATGAGTTATGCAAACTTACCAATTTCATTTTGGGGCTACGCATTGGAGATAGCAGCTTACGTGCTTAATGTGGTGCCTTCTAAATCAGTTCCTAAGACGCCTTCTGAGCTCTTCCTTGCTCACAAACCTAGTTTGTGCAAATTTAGAGTATGGGGGTGTCCGGCACACGTACTGTCGAAGGAACCTGATAAGTTAGAAAGCAGGTCAAAAGTAATGCTGTTCATAGGGTATCCCAGGCAAATGAAAGGTGGTTACTTTTACTGTCCTGAGAGTCAAAGAGTCGTTGTTAGCACCAGCGCTAGATTCTTGGAGGACGAGTATGTGAGTAATCATAGGTCAAGGAGTGATATCGTTCTTCAAGAAATTGAGAACGAGAATGCAATTCCAAGGGAAGGGGAACGTGCAGATGTGGGTGCACTTGTGAGAGGTACAGCACCACAGACACGTTCTTCAGTGCAAGGTGCAGGACCACAAGTCACTGCACCAACTACTGACATGGCACCGATGCCTCGTTGTAGTGGGAGAGTTATTTTTCAGTCGGAAAGGTACATGTTCGTGGGTGAGTCTTCGGACTTGAGCCCGCAAGACGGACATGAGGACTCTGACCCACTGACTTACGAAGAGGCAGTGCAAGACAAGGATGTTGCCAAATGGCGTGTCACCATGGATTCTGAAATTGAATCCATAACTGCTATGGATGTATACCAAAAAACTGATTTTTCGGATGGCTTTAGGGCCATAGGGTGCAAATGGGTATACAAGAGAAAGAATGGGGCGGATGGAAAGATCACGGATTTTAAAGCCAGGCTGGTGGCAAAGGGTTATAGTCAAAAAGAGGGCATTGACTATGACGAAACCTTTTCACCCGTAGCCATGCTCAAATCCATCCTGATACTCCTTGCCATAGCTGCGCATATGGACCTCGAGATTTGGCAGATGGATGTCAAAACCGCTTTTCTAAACGGTTACCTTGAAGAAGGTAGGGACATCTATATGCAACAACCCGAGGGTTACATAAGCAAGGGCGAAGAAAATCTTTTCTGGAAGCTTAGGAAGTCCTTGTATGGACTTAAGCAAGCTTCAAGGTCGTGGAACTTACGTTTCAACGATGTGATTAAATCCTATGGATTTGCACAGTTGGAAAACAAAAGTTGTGTTTACCGACTTTGTGTCAGTGGGAGCGTGGTCTTCCTTGTACTATACGTTGATGACATACTCCTATTTGGAAACAACGAGGGAGTAATGTCCAAAATCAAGGTTTGGTTATCCAAACAGTTCCAAATGAAGGATCTGGGAGAAGCTGGCTACATTCTTGGGATTATGGTCTTACGAGATCGGAAGAGAAGAATGTTGAGCTTATCCCAGGCATCCTATGTGGATACTGTGATAGCCCGGTTCAGCATGGAACTCGCCAAGAAAGGCTTACTACCTTTCAGACATGGCGTTCATCTTTCTGGTGGGCAGTGTCCTCAGACACAGCGGGTGAAAGACGAGATGAGTCTTGTACCATACGCTTCGGCGGTGGGTAGTCTCATGTGTGCGATGCTGTGTACAAGTCCAGATATCTGTTATGCCGTTGGCATGGTAGCAAGATATCAGTCTAACCCTGGACAGGCGCACTGGACTGCTGTAAAGCACATCCTCAAGTATTTGAAAAGAACTAGGAATTTCTGCCTAGTATATCAAAGTGAGGATTTGTGCCCTGTGGGTTATACAGACTCGGATTTCCAAGGGGACCAGAATGAGAAGAAATCGACCTCAGGATATGTGTTTACCCTGGGAGGTAGAGCTGTATCTTGGAGGAGCTCAAAGAAGAAATGCATTGCTGACTCCACCATGGAGGCGGAATATGTCGCCGCCTCCGACACCTCGAAAGAGGGGGTGTGGCTTCGGAAGTACCTTTTAGAGTTGGGCGTGATCCCGAGTTTGCCGAGGAGCATCACAATTTATTGTGATAACTCTAGTGCAGTGGCAAACTCAAAGGAACCGCGGCCTCACAGGGCAAGCAAACACATAGAGAGAAAGTACCATATCATACGAGAAATCGAATCGAGGGGCGATGTGCTGATTAAGAAGATTGACACTACTGACAATCTTGCTGATCCATTTACAAAGAGCTTGTCGTAGAAATTTCACGAAAGATATATTTGTGAGCTCGGTCTGAGGTGGATGCCGACCACTGACAGTGATTAAAGTGACAGCAGACTAGATAGACGGACTGTATACTCTGTAATAGCTTAGTTATGTTTTGAGTATAGGTGGGAGATTGATGGGTTTTGTATACTGAAAGCATTTATTACAATGAGTATACAACGGTTTATTTCTCCTATCTGTTAACAATCGTACATGTATGAACAATGGTATCCTCTTGTCTCACCGATAGGGACGATCATACGGCGTGTTGTAAATCGCAAAAGACAGTATGATCACTTGACCTAGTGAGACATAAACCTGATCACAGCCGAGACAACGTATGAGGATACGTCTGTCCGGATGGCTGCGGCATTATTGGAATAAGTAGTCTATCTTGGTTACTTGACATGCTGGTACGCAGAGGTGGCGTATTGATGGACCGCAGTGAGATGTAATCGTCTGTCTTGTTGGGATTGTATACTGAAAGCATATATGATTAAGTGTTTTGTACACTGGTCTTCATATATGTTGCTGCAACAATGCTCGCTGTCTGATGAAACAAACATACAACGAACCATAATATCCTATTATCTCGCCTATAGGGATGATCATATGGTGTGTAGGAGATCATAGAGGATCATATGAATCGTTTTACCTAGCGAGATATAAACAGTATCACAGCTGAGACGGTCCCTGGATAGGCTGTCGGTCTAAGCTGCGGCACATCGGTTCATAAGTGGGCTTATCCTAGCTACTTGATGTGTCGGTACATAGTTATGTATTGATGGGATCAACAGTGGGATGTGCCATTCTCATTGACATATGAATGAGCCGGATCCCTAACATACTTCCTATGATCTTAAACCTAACTGAAGGATAAGGGGCACACACAGATTGACCACACTTTGATTTACCATGGTGGCGAGTCTTATATAGTGTTAGGGTTTTGAGAAACCCTAACCCTAATGGGCTTGAGCAGTTCATTGGCCAGACCAGGGACCAGATGCAAATAATAAAGTGGGCCCTCTTTATTAATTAATCATTCCTTGTTCAACCCAGAACATAATTAATTAATAGAACATTGTTTTAACCTTCACCACGGTAACAATGCTGACTCGCCCCTTTATTACCACGTTATTAGGAACGGGTTGCACCAAACTAACATGATCCACATATTTAAGGTTTTAGACATTCATTAATTAATTTGACTTATGACAATCAACCATAATTAATTAATTTCTTATTTCCTGAGTAATACCACTCACTCCTTTTCACTTATACCTGAATTAAATAATTCAACCTGCAGGGTTTAGCATAATAAACCTTGTGAGCTCCTCAGGGAATGTCACCATCCTGAAACGGATATGCTTACCTAAACGTCCAGCCTAAGCAGGCCACACACAAATTGCCAACACCCAAAATACGAGTATTAGAGTACATGTAAGACTCGCCACCATGGTAAATCAAAGTGTGGTCAATCTGTGTGTGCCCCTTATCCTTTAGTTAGGTTTAAGATCATAGGAAGTATGTTAGGGATCTGGCTCATTCATATGTCAATGAGAATGGCACATCCCACTGTTGATCCCATCAATACATAACCATGTACCGACATATCAAGTAGCTAGGATAAGCTCATTTATGAACCGATGTGCCGCAGCTTAGACCGACAGCCTATCCAGGGACTGTCTCATCTGTGATACTGTTTATATCTCGCTAGTTTAAATGACTCATATGATACTCTGTGATCTCCTACACACCATATGGTCATCCCTATGGGCGAGATAATAGGATATTATGGTTCGTTGTATGTTTGTTTCATCAGATAGCGAGCATTGTTGTAGCAACACATATATGAAGACCAGTGTACAAATCACTTAATCATATATGCTTTCAGTATATAATCCCAACAGTTCATCCTCGAACAATGAGGAAAACAAATAAAAGATAAATGATAAACACGAGGGGTGCATTTATTGATCAAAAATTGTTTCAGACACAAAGAGGGTTCTGATTCCCACACCAACAAACACGACAATCATCAATTAAGTGTAATAGTTCATAGTTTCAATCCCGACCTCGAGAAATCTGCTTCTCACAGGATAGTGTATCACTCAAATTCGCTCAAAGTGTAAGAAAGGCTAGTGTATAACTGTCAACTGTACAACTTTCCTATCATAGACTTGCTTATTGTCTAGACTCTCCACTGACTTTGGGAGTGTTAGGACAAACATAAAAAAGGTCTTTATTCTAGGTTCTAATGTAGGCACGTTGGTGAAAGGTATGGAATATTAGGCTAAGTGACTGAATAGATTCAACCTTATAACTTTATTCACACAACTAATTCCTCATCACATACCACTTTATTTATCTACTTACTTACTTAACTAATCTAATAACTTTTTTTTAAGCCCAACCTTCTTTTGTTCATCTATTTAGAAATTTATCATCCACTTGTAACAATTATACTTATTTCACCCTAATCTAATAGACAAGATACAATTCACCTTTTTCATAGCAATCTCTCATAGACAAGACAGAACTATGATGTTCTCCTTAACTCATAGACCAAGAAGGAAAAAGTAACAGGCTCAAAGGGGCTATTGTAGGGATAAAATATCACAAGGTTATATTGTCCATCACAAGGCTTTGGAATATGTACTAATCATAAAACTGCTTTTATATTAACACCTACCATCAACAGATACCCATATAACTCCATCCACACCTCTTATCATCCGGTTCAACAAGAAAAGGTTTATAAGCTCAACGGGTTTAGCAAAGGATTATGTAATGGGTTAGTGTTTGGGTTTTAACGAGGCCTATGAAACAATGGCCTAAGATCATTTCTAAGTTCATGAAATTCCTCTACAGTCTTGAGACAGAAACCAGAGCAAGTTCTAGAGGTAAAGTGCACAGTGACATACTCTCAATCAAACGAACACATGCTCAAATTCTCACAGGGCTAAACATATCCTAGAGGCCAAAATCAATTCCATAAACATATGCACCTCATCAACTCATATGCAATTCATCAATGCAGGTTTCACAAGAAAGAAACATTTGTCATCATTAACTTTGATCAACAATGCAAATACAACTCGTACCAACCATTCAATTCCAGTACAGTGTAGTGAAATAATAGAGTTCCCGAGTGAAGACCAACTAAAACAATTAAACGAAAGCAGTAAGAGAAATTAAAGACAGAAAGCAACTTAAACAAATACATCACTGGTTCACATTAATACACATAGTGTAGTCTCAAATCCGAAAAATAAAGAAAGAAAAAGGATAGAAACACACATTGCCCGATCACATCCCCCTCCCCCAAACTTATTCGATGGAAGGAAAGAATAAGTTAGTGGGGAAAAAGATCACAGAGATGTGTGTGAGACCTCATCATCAGCTCACTGTGGAGGTGGCCAATACTGCGGGAAGCGGGCCATGAACTGGCGCATTTGCTCCTCAGCCTCCTGCATTCAATAAGCTCAAACAAAAGACGTGAACTCTAAGCATAACAAAGGACATAAGACTCGAAATTAAATGACTGAAAGCAGTAAAATCCTTAACAATGTGATGGGTAAGCAATGTGTACGAGGAATTTGTGAAATAATGTGTGGAGGGAGCAATTTTAGAGATAAGTTTGAAGAATTTCGTGGGTGTATATGTTTTTGAGGAGGATGAAAAGTGAGGAGAGAGAGAAGGAAATCGGATGTAAATGCGCTGCCCTTTACAAAATTGGCGACCTGGAAACAAAACTGGCGATCGCCATTTTTGTTTCGTGTCGCCGATTTTGTCCCTACCCAAAAAATTGATCTTAACAAAATTGGCGACCCGTTGACAAAATCGGCGATCGCCGATTTTCTAAATGGGTCGCCGATTTTGTCCTGGAATGAAATTGAAATTTTTACAAAATCGGCGATCGAACCAACAAAATTGGCGACCACTATTTTGTTTTCTGATCACCAATTTTGTCCCGAACCTGAAAATCTTTTGACGACAAAATCGGTGATCCAAAAGTCACGTATGGCGATCGCCAGTTCTGCCTCTGGTCGCCGATTTTTGCAATTTTCACCAAAATCCGACGTTTCAAACTCTTTACCTGCACCAAACAAACTCCACAACCAAAAGTGAACGTAAAACATGCAAATGGGTTAAAACAACACAAAAACGACACAAATTAAAGCAATTACAAAGCAATAAAAGTTGGGTTGCCTCCCAACAAGCGCTTTATTTATTTTCTGTAGCTAGAGACAGCAGAAACTCCCCTATGGGTCAGTTAAATAAGTGTTTGGAATCTGATCAGAAGGATAGATCACCTAAATTTGATTACACTCCTCAAAGTGCCCATCACAGTTGTGCCTCTCCATGGCCTTGTAGATGGAGAATGTGACCTTCTCGTCGTTCACTCTGAAGCTCAGCTCTTCTCTCTTCACATCGATCAGAGCATCAGCAATGTTCAAGAATGGTCTCCCAAGTATCAGTGGGATATCCTTGTCTTCCTCCATATCCAGGACCACAAAGTCGGTTGGGAAGATAAATTGGCCAACCTTCACCAACACGTCCTCAACTATCCCCTTTGGGTAGTTCACCGTTTGATAAGCCATTTTAAGTCTGATAGTGGTAGGCTTGATGTTCCCTATCTGCAGCTTCTTGAAGATGGAGAGGGGCATCAAGTTGATGCTAGCCCCCGAATCACAGATGACCTTCTCAAAATTCTACCCTCCAATAGTACAGGTGATGGAGAAACAGCCCGGATCAGCCCTTTTTACTGGCATTTTCTTCTGGATTATAGAGTTGTATTCCTCGAACAACTTTATTATCTCGAATGCCCCGAACGGCTTCTTCTAGGTGACCATATCTTTCAGAAACTTCATATACACAGGAATTTCCTGCACCACTTCAATAATAGGTAAATTGATGTGGATTTTCTTCATGTGCTCCAGAAATCTCTTATATCTCTCATCCTTTTGCTTCTTCACAAACCTCTGTGGGAAGGGAATAGAAACTAGTCCAGCAAGTTTGGTATTGTCTTCGGGACAAGTACCCTTGCTCCTCTTCAATTGTCCTTCTTCAGGAAGAATATCATCGGGCTGTGCAACTTCAGGTTGCACAGGCATGTCGGATGGCATGGATGGACCTTCATATGCCTTTCCACTATGAATCTTAATAGCATTGCAATGATCCCTCGGGTTCACCACAGTATTACTAGGGAACTGGCCAGGGGTGTGCTGCTTGCTAATCACATTGGCAATCTGGGAAATCTGAGTACCAATCTGCCTCAAATGTTTTCCCATCTCACCCATATTGATCTGCAACTCCAAAATATCCCCTTCCATCTTGCTTGTCTTGGCATTAGACACTGCAATAAATTGAGTGAGGAGTTCCCTCATGCTCGGCTCTTTAGGCTCATTAATAGCCCCATTGGTTACAGAAAATCCTGGTGGGGGCTGTAGTGAATTATTTGGATTAGCATAGGAGAGATTGGGGTGGTTTCTATTGTTGGGGTGGTAAGTCATGTTCCCTGCCGGGAACCCCCTGTTGTTGTTGAATTTCCTCTGATTGACAAAATTGGCATCCTCATCGTGAACTTCAGTCCCCTGTTCGAACCCATACAGAGGTTGATTATTCTCCAGCTTACTGAGATGGGTCTCTAGTGACTTAGTAGAAGCAGCTACCTCCTGTCTCATCAATCTGACTTCAGCAGCCAAATCTCCTGTGTCATCAGCTGCTGCCACTCTGCGCTCATTTCTATCTGCGGGCCAATTGTACTCACTCTTCGCCATAGTCTACAGCAACTTCATACCTTCCTTGGGAGATTTAGCAGTGACGGACTCCCCAGCTGAAGCATTCACATCTTCTGAGTCTCATTATCGAGACCTCCATAGAAATTGCAGACCTGCTGCTTCTCAGTAAATCCATGGCAGGGACAAGCACGCAGAAGATCTTTGTAGCGCTCCCATGCCTCATAGAGAGACTCTCCAGAAAATTGCCTGAACTGGGCAATTTGAGTCTGCAGCCTGATAGTCTTGCTGGGTGGAAAAAACTGAATCAGAAACAGCTTGCAAAGCTCCTCCCAAGTAGTGATCTCGCTGCGGTCCAGCGATAGATACCAAGATAAGGCTCTATCACGCACTGTAAAGGAAATCAACCGCAGTCTAATGTAGTCGATAGGCACCTGATTCTGCTTGATTGTATCACACAGCAGCATGAAAGACTGGATGTGCTCCTGAGGATCTTCAGACGGTAACCCTCCAAACTAGTTCTGCTGGGCAGTATGTATTCAACCAGTCTTCAACTCAAAGTTGGGTGTGTTCACCTTCGCCCAAAATCCGCATGGCGATGATTACTAGTCGTAGGCTCATACATCTCATCAATGGTTGCCTCGGGAGGCACTGCTTGAGCTTCCCACTCCTAGAGCTTCAGATTCATCTCCTGCAGCTTCCTCTACAACTCTGTGATCTGTGGTGCCTGATTATCATCCATCAGGAATGCTAACTTTCTTCTGGCAGAATTCCTTCGACAAGAAGCTTTGATCTCCGGATCTAAAGGCTCAATGGGAAGACCTTTCGACCTGGTTCGCATATACTACCTGAAAGGAAATACCAGAAGTGACCAGCACAGCAAATAAAAATAAAATATGCGTAAAATAAAATCTAGATTAGTGGCTCAATATCAGAATTAGTGTCAATCATAAATCTATGCAATCCTCGGCAACGGCGCCAAAAACTTGATATCGTATTTTGCAACACGCTATTTTGCAAGTGTACAGACCACTGCAGAGGGCAAGTAATAATTTATCGAACACAAAGATTGCAGGCTCGAAGTATAACCAAGCACTGAAACATAGATATATTACTATTATCTAGACAAATCAGTAAAGGAGTTTGTTTATCTATCCTAGGCAATATTTGAAAAGGTAATTAAGAAGGTAAATTGAAACGCTGAGTTTAGAAAATATAAAGAGAACAGGATTCCAGGGCAATCCACTATAATAAAAAATTATGCAAATAGTATATTCAATTCAATTCCAATTTAATTCCCAAATGCATGAGTTAATCACGAATATGTTATCAGACGATTCTCTCGAACTCTACACCATAACATGGAAATAAAACTCCTAATGACTCCTCTCGGACGCGCAAACGGAATTCTACTCTTGATTAAAACCTCAGATTATAAAACCCTTTAATAACTTAAATTCCTCTCGGACATTTAATTTATCAAATCTAATTATCCTGAAACTTATTGATAAACCCAGACCTCCCAGTTCAAGAAATATCAATCAAATCATCATCCATGGCCAATATCAAGCAATTAATTAAAACTCAGGATAATCAAAATGCGAATGGGAAAGGAAGATTAAATTAAACAAACATTTACACAAAATTCATCAAGTCTCTAAACCCTAGAACCCACAAAGGACTTAGCTAATCATACTAAGTTCCATGAATACAGAGAAGAAAATAGACAAAAGTAGAGAAAACATGGAAACCAAAAACCAGTAGTCTTCAATCCCAAGTCCTCAATCTTCGTTCTTCAAAATCTGCTCCGTTTTAGCTTTCTCCAGAGGTTCGTCGCTCAAAAATAAGGTCAAGGGTCGTTTTTACACCTTGGGAGCCTCTATTTATATCTATCTCCTTCAAACCCAAAAAGATATGGGCTTCACATTAATTTTCGCACTTTTTTACCCGATCGGCGACCCATAAAACACGAATAGCGACCGCCATTTTTGTGCTTGGGTCGCCATTTTTGCGCCATACGTAATTTGGAAAAAATACAAAATCGGCGACCCGTCTACAAAATCAGCAACCACTATTTTCGTATTCTGGGTCGCCGTTTTTGTCACGAATGGGATTTGCACATTTTCTCACCCCTTCCGCGCAGTCTCACGGTTTTGGTTATAACTTTCGCTCCCGAACTCCGATTGACCCGATTCCAGTTGCATTGGAAAGCTAACTCAAAGATATATCTATTGACATGCTCCATTAGCTCGAATTCTATGTGGGGGAGAAATTCATGACTGCTTATTTGAATATCAACTGCTATCGGTATGGGTTTCCATTGAATGTTAGCCTAAAACGTATTTGGGTCGCCGTTCCTGATGCAAGCAAGCACCGATTGGCCCCATGGCATTTAGTCATATCCTTTAAACGGCTCAATTATGCGTGGAACCTGCATAAACAACCCAAAACCAAACCAAATGTAATATTTTCTAAAAGAATACGAATAAGACACAGAAATATCATTGAACTATTTTATCCAATGCAAATACTTAGCAGATTTATAGCAGTAACTGCACAAAATGAGTGTTTATCACCTATACAGGACTTTTATATTTGACTCGATATTTAGTTTCTAGAGCTTTGATGCACCAAAACATACAAAGACATAATTATGAATCATTGACAACAGAAGGGGTTTATTAAATCTTACAATATTCCTAAAAATTTCTCCATTTTTGGTGCAATCAAAGCCTCAATTCTGAGCTTTAATTCTAGCTGATCATGGGAAAGCTGATTACTGAGATTATAAAAGTTTCATATCAAATCTATTCTCACCATTTCAACTCCCGTAGACTCAGTATAGTTCCTAAATGTTCCCCCTCAAAATATCAAGGGTATTTCTCGATTGTTCAAATTTATTCAGTAGGTAAATGGCTTCCAAATCCTCTTATCAGATAAGCAAACAGCACATTCACATAATTTCATCAAGCAATCACATAGGAACATTTCACACACATTATCAATCCATTCAGTTTGATGATTACACTAAGTGTGTAATTTCAGCTAGTTTAATTAGATCAGCGTTGGACAATAAGATGTTGTCTTCAAACTGGGTTAGTTTTCATAAATAAATTTCATGCTTGTCGTACAGGAAACACATGCCCAAATCGAAACGAAAAAAATTTGTTTTTCAACTAGGAGACTCATAAGGTTAAGAGAGATATTACTTCTTGGTTGTTGAGGAATCTGAATCAGCAGCATTTCTGGCACTTGAGGAACCGGCGGTGGTTATTTTCACATTCTTTAGCGCTTCCATCGTCATCTTCATGAAGTTGTCCACTACGGCTTCTCTTTCTTGTCTTCTAATTCTCTCCTTTTCTTTGATCCTTATTTACTCCTCTCTTCTTCTTCACGTTGTCTCCTTAAGTCCACTTCCAGTTGTCTTTGAGATTCAAGGCGATGAAATCTATCTTCTTGCTCCTTTTGTCTTTCTGCTTCCTCTGCTAACCTCTTCTCTTCCCCCTCTTTGATCGCAGCGAAAATCCCGATGGAGAAGGTCTCGAAGTTGTATTGCTGGGTAGCAAGTATTTCGTCTTTTGCCTCAGACATCTAATTTGTGACCTCGGTGCGCACAATCGGTTCTAGTTGCTCTCCAATGCTCCTTCCTACCATGGTATGAATGAATTATTGGAGGTATTTCTGATAAGTACTAGAGCTCAAGGGCTCAATCATCATAATTTGGGGTTCCTCATATAACACTATTTGATTCTCGGTAGTAGGCATGGGGACACCGGTAGCCAATGCTTGAGATGAAGTGGATGGTTTGCCGGCATGAGCTGTGGATTCTGGCGCATTCTCCCTTCTTTCTTCTTCTATATCAGAGGTGGGAGAAGGAGGCCTAAAGCTTTTCATCCTGGGAGACTTATTGGCCAGTTGAGTAAGAACCTTTTCCTTAAACTCCAACATTTTCTTCTTATCCTCTTCTGTCTTTTGGGCGGCTTGTTCTTCTACTATCTTCTTTTTCAGTTCCTTAGTTGCGGTCATTTGTCTTCTTGTGGCAGGAGATTTCAATTGTTGAGTGAATGATGGAGAGTCTTCAGGAGCATACTCGGAAGGTGGCAAAGAACGATATCCTGTGATTGCTCTGTGTGCCTTGATCTTTTGTAGCCTGGCAGCAACCTGCTTCTCTGTATACTGTCGTTTGGATGTGTGATCCATCCAGTCGTCGGCCCATTCTTCTTCACTCCTCCAATAGTTGAGACCCATCCTGGCCATCATAATCGCACGGTCCTCGTAATGCAATTCATGAGTGGAATAATCATAGAATAGCCATCTCCGGAACTCTGTTCTTAGCTATTCAAGATTGGAAGACTCGCCCATTAATTCTGCAGGATATGAGTTCTCGACTTCGGCAGCAACTTGAGCTTCAATAAAGATAAAAATATCTTTTGTCCATGAGATGAGATCGTCGTTCTTCTCATCTCTCACTGTGACAGGAGGACACCACTTAGAAATCCTTTTTGCTTTGTAGTTCCTGTCAAGTAGTCCTTCCATTGGCACTCTGAGAGTTTCTCCTCTAAATATGGACCCACCATCTGCAAGTAGTGTTCTTCCTGTGGCAGCTCCCGTGGTCCCTGCATTTTCATCATCAGAGCTAGGGATGTCACTAAATGATATACCTGACACTTCGGATGAACTAGGAATTGGGATACATCTCTGCCATAATGACTCAATAGTCCTTTCGAGCACATTTGTAGTATCTGTTTCTGAATTCCATCCTGGAACTGTAGATGGATCCATTCCCAACGCTCACAGATATTGCTCATTCCTAGCTCGCTCACTTGTTGTGAGATTCACTTGCATTCTTTCTCGGGTTTCAAAAGTCAAGGAGGTAGTAGCTTCTACTTCCATTTGTGTCTCATCAGCAAAGATCTCAGTGATGTCCATCGTTCCTGCTGGAGTGATGAGTTGCTGAACATCTACTTCGATATCTACCACGGGGTGTGTTGTACCCTCATCTTCTTTGTCCTCAAGGCCAGCATTCTCCTTTTGTGTGACCTTGTCTTCTTGATCATCAATCGGGATCTGGGTTGTCTCATTCACCAGATCGGCTTCTGCTATGATCGTAACAACCTGGCTTTCTCCTTGTGCAACCAGTTGTTCCTCTTTACTTTCTTGATTCCTTCACGACTTCTTTCAATTGCCTTCTTTCAAGATCGGCAGCTGATATATCATCTGGTTTTTCAAACCTTTCATCAGTAAATGTAACTTTGCCTTTTCTTTTAGTGGCATGTGCCTTCTCAACATCTTTTCGAGTGATGCGACCAGGTCTTTCTCCAGCTTGAATCTTGGCATTGCACTCGGCGTAGCTAGCCATGACCTTCTCATATTCAACATCCTTTTGTTCAAGAGTCATCTGCAGCTTGAACTTGTCAAAGTCATTTTGCTCGCGTGCCCTTTTGATCACTTTCTGTTGTTGCCTCTTCTTCCGCGACTCCTCTTCATCAAGAAATTCAAGCCTTCATTTGGATCTTTTGCGGCTGTCTCAGAGGTTTCTGCTGTTGGAATTGTATACATAAAAGAATTATGATTGGTATATTGGGAAACGTTATGTTTGATATACTGGTAATCATTAATGACTTGCAATAAACAACTCCTATCTGAATTAACAATCATACGATGCGAACAAGCACATCCAGTTATCTCGTCGATAGGGAGATCATATGGTGTGTAAGAGATCACAGAAGATCGTATAGATCGTTCGACCTAGCGAGATATAAACAGTAATCACAGCTGAGACAGTTTCTGGTTTGGCTGTCGGTTTAGGCTGCGGCACACAAGTCCATAAGTGGTTTATCTTGACTGCTTTGTGTGACCGGTACATCTCAATGTATTGATAGGATCAACAGTGAGATGAACCATTCTACTTGATATATGAATGAGTAAAGATCTCGATAACTTGGTCGGATCTAAAGTCTATTAAAAGCTGAGTGGCACACATGGGTTACTTTGACTTGCTATGGTGGAGAGTCTTACATATACTCGTATATCTGCATCTTGGGTGATGGCAGTTTGTGTGGGGTTTCCTCTAGCTGGATTTAGATAACCATATCCGTTTCAGGATGGTGGCATTCCCTGGAAAGCTCACGAGGTTTGTTATGCTAAGTCCTACAGGTTGAATCATTGATTCAAGCAATAGCCATAAGGGTTGAGTGGTACTACTCAGGAATAAAAAGAGATTAATTAATTACAGCTAATTGTCATATGCTAAATTAATTAATGAATGTCTGAAACCTTAAAAATGGGGATTAACCAAGTCAATGCAACCAGTTCCTAATAACGTGGTAATAAAGGGGTAGGTCAGCATTAATTCTCTGGTGGCATGAATTAATGTTTATTAATTAATTATGTTCTGGGTTGAACATGGAATTAATTAATAGGAGGCCCACTTTATTATTTGCATTTGATCTCTGGTCTGGCCCAACACTGCTCAGAGCCCATTAGGGTTTATTAAACCCTAATAGCCCATTCTCCATATCTATATAAATAGATAAATCTCTCATTTTCCCACATAAGTTTTGAAGTTTCAAAATCAGAAACCCTAGAGGGATTGAGAGAGAGTGGGCGGCTGTAGATCTGGTAGCGTATCCTCACCAGATTTCCGGATTGAGCAAGGGAACAGCTCAAAAAATCAGATCTGTTGGAACAAGTCTCCGTCATCGATCTAGATCTGTAGATCAGTCGCTGGAGTTAAGGTATTCCGTAGATCCATCGCTTTGCAATTAATTTTGTAGGAGCATGTTTAGGTTCGCCTGATTTATTTAATTTATATTTATTTTTGATATCCTAAGAACGATCCTTGGCAAATTAAAATGGCAATTCACGTTGTCTATTGTAGACTCGAATCCTACATCAGCTTCATTTTCCTGAACGACATCAGAAATCGGTAGAGAAGTGTCTAACTCTGGCACTGTTATTCTGACAGTTGATCCCTGAAATTGGTCATGCTTGGCCTTCTTCTTGGCTTGATCCTCATCACCTGTTGGCTTTCTCCTCTTCTGCTGAGGACTTGTTTGTGAGCGCTTCTTCTTTACAACAGTTGGCTCAGGGGGTTGACCGATTTCCAGTGGTGTGATGTCAACCAGATGTTTGAGTTCAGTGAACAGGGCATCTTGTTCTGCTTTCCTCCTTTCTTCTACAACTTCTTCGGCGGTAAGTGGAACAGTAGTAGGCATGACAGTATTTCCCTGGTAGGGATCTTCTTCATCAGAGCATAGATCATCAAGATTGACATTTCTTTTTCCTATGGGTATCAAGGACTCCTTGTAATTCTTCGGTGGTTGTTGTTTCCTGGTTGGTGGTATGTAATTGGATTAAATCGAATCCTCACCACGACAATGTCTTCCTTCTGGTATGATTCTCTCCAGAAAGTGACTAATCTTTAGTCCAAACCCCACATCCTAGGTGAACGTATGATCCATCTTCACGTTCTTGTTCTTGTACACATGCGCTAGCCACTTGGTGTAGATGAACTTCACCCAATTTCCTCGAATTTGATCTTCAATTGCCATCATAACAGCAAACTTCTTAGCACTTAGTTCTGAGAGTGAACCAACCTCGCCTACTAACATCCTTATAACAACCTATGCAAGGCTCTTCATTAGTTCTGCCAGTGACCTCAGGGGTGCTGCTGTCTTCCATGGTTCTTTGAAGTTTTCCTCTTTCCACCTTAGCCATCTCTTCTTCATTTCAGCTTCGTCGTCAACTTTGTAGTTGGCTACACTTCTCCGTCTCCTCCCAGTCCATACTTCTTCTACAAAACTTTTGGGATCACAACAATCTTTGTGCCCAAAACGCTTGTGGTGAAGAACTCTTCATTTTTATCAACTACTGCTCGAGCAAAGAACTTTGCGACTATATGTGGACGAAATTTCTTGCGTTCTGTAAATAGATACTTCAACAAATTCTAGTGGTCAATTTTAGCTATGAGAATGTCACATCAGTGCTTCCGGAATAGTGGTTCGTAAAGTATCTTGTCCTTCTTTACTTGACCACCCTCTTTTGCTCGTAGGTCAGTTTACCAGGCTCCTTGCCATAACTTATGCCAATTAGGCGATAGTATGAAATCGACTCATCAATGTCCTCCGTCTTGTAGATTCCTGTGAACTTTGGTTGAAATTTTTCAGGCTCTTTGGGCATGATGGGTTGTCCGGATGATTCAGCCGGGGGAATGGTGCGGTTGGAAAATACCGCCATTGATGTTTCTTCTAAAAACTCAAAGAGTGCCGAGTAGAAGAAATTTCAAAATCAAAGGTAATGGGAGTGTTAGGGTTTAGAATTTCCAAACCAAACTTCTTTTAAACGATCCCAAGTAGCCGGCTTTGTTGTGAGCGGTTGGATTTCTTCCTATGATCTGGATGTATCGACGGTTGGGCAATTGGTGACGGTTCGCCTTAAGTCCCACGAAGTTGGAAACTTGTGTGTGGATGACGTATCTTCTGATTATTTGTCGCCGCTCTGAGCTAGAGTTACCTTTTTAATTAATGTGAACTCTATAGCTCCTCCGTCATTAGATAATCCCGCCTTTCGAGAGATTTGAAATGATTATCTCTTCCTTGTTTGCTGGTCAACATGCAGAGATACATTTGCTGAGGGTAGTGTTTCCAGCAATGTAAAAGGCTTATGTAGAGAGCTTGGACTCAGCATTCGATTATCAGAAATACCTCTTTATTTCGAATACTGTAGATCACATAGTTTGCTGAGAGCTTGGACTCAGCATTTAACTCCTTGATTCTGCTATGATCTTAGCATTCCTTAGACCTTCTGAATTTGTTTGCTGGCATTCTGTTCTCAGCAATTGACTTGATTTTCAAGGTCCACTTATTATGTAGATGCTAATTATCTATTGAAAGCTTGGACTCAGCAGTCATCAAGGATATATCAAAATTTTAGCCGTCTACAGATATCTCCTGAGAGCTTGGACTCGGTAGACAGAACAGAATCTTTTAAGATTTTGGTCCTTATTAGAGCAAAGAGTCTCTTTACTGAGAGCTTAGACTCAGTAAACATTGTCTGATTTTGTTTGCTATCGCCGAATAGCAATTTATTTCAACTTACTGAGAGTTTGGACTCAGCATTCACAGGATATATGCTGAAAGCTTGGATTCAGCAGTGCTTCTTGACTCTTTAGATGGATTCCTTGAATCCTTTTAAGTTCAAGAGTCTTTTACTGAGAGCTCAGACTCTATAAGTGTCGGGAATTTGCTGAGAGCTTGGACTCAGTAATCAGCAGAGAATAGTTTGCTTGAACAAGTTCTCCATTTCAGCTATCAAGCACTCTGCTTCCGACCATAGTTGGGGAGACCTTTCAGAAATTCCTATCTTCTGATTTTCCTTTAAGTTTTTCACTCTTTTCCTAGGAAAATCATATATAATTTTTGATAGGATTCTATATACACAAGGAGTGTAATGATCTAGCATATTGAATTAGGCATTTATTTTGTTTGAGACAACAGAGTATTGTCATCAAAATGAGCATTATATTGATATCATTGATTTACAAGAGTTACACTTCACAAAGTATAATGCTACAAGTTTACAATGATCAATTTGTCTTCAGACTGCTCCAAATAACGCCTTGCTAGATCTTCTCCTTCTAGGTCTTTTCCCCGAGCTCATTGCTGCAAGTCACCCCACTTGCGCAGCAATGTCTTGTTAGCTGAGAGATATCCACAAGCAATTTGTCTTCTTCGTTCAGCTCTAGGGATATCTCTGAATATATCAGCCTGCGGACCATCCAGCAAATAGTTGGAAGGGAAGTCCAATGCTAGCAGGTCTCATCATCTGCTTAGCTCAGAGCCGGTGCCCGCACTTTCCATCAGCACCAGATGCTGTACAGATGTTCCTACTTTTTTTAGGATGGGTAACATCTGCACCATCTACGGTTTTTTAAGTTTCGAGTGCCAAACAGATACGTAGAGTTGTATCTCTACCATTCGTAAGCCTTTCCTCCATCTCCTCTTTTTCTCTGAATCCAGCACTTCTGAAATCCTGGAAGAAGAGATGAGGAAGATGTGATTTGGGAGTCCTTACCCAAAGGAGTTCCCAAACCTGGTGACTAAGGAATATCCATCCTCAGACCCACCTGACAAGCTTATATCTCGCCAATGAGAAAGCTGTCATGGCTTAATGGAATGAATTTCCAATCCCCGTTCGGTTCTAATATCAGAAAGCTCATCGTCTATGGAGAACCGAGAATTGAGAGAATCTTCTTAGATATGATCTCTGTGAAGATTACGATTCTTCCTCTCAATTTGGAGACTTCCAAGTCATGTTGCTCGAACCCATTTTGAAGGTATTTTGGTGAAATGATAAAGGACGACATTTCTGGTTTCTTTTAGCAACAGGGTTTCAAGAGAAGGGAATCAAAGGCATATGGTAGATCTAGGTTTCTGAGGTTTTTGGAATGTGAATCTCCTAAGCAAGATAGCTTCTCCTTAAATAGATGTAACCCCTCCTAGAGAATTATTTGATCAATTTCCCAAAATTGATTCAGCATATGTTGTTTCAGCAGTCCTTTTCTTCTGCTGAGAGCTGAGACTCAGCAATCTCCTAACTTATTATGTTGAAATCAATATTCTTCAAATTTGAACATCTAGAATGTTGAGAGCTTAGACTCGGCAACCGTCTGTAGATATTTCAGTATTTCCCTAAAGAGCGTGAGCTTGGACACACTCTTATTCCGCATCGTCTTCAGAAAATCCAAACAGCTATAGAATTCCAATACTTGAGAAATCCGAGAACAAAATGAGAGTTAGACTCATTCTTCCGTAACCTCATCTAATTCCAATAGACCAAGCTTGAAACAAAGCTCCTTAAATCGGTTTTTTGCTAGAGGTTTAGTGAATATATCTGCTAGCTAATCTTCCGTTATGATGTAATCCATGGAGATATCCTTTTTCTCAACATGGTGTCGAATGAAGTGATGTCTGATAACGATGTGTTTTATCCTGGAATGATGTACTGGATTCTTTGTTATGCACATCGCACTGTTGTTATCGCAGTATATAGGAACACAACCAGTGCTGACTTTATAGTCCTGAAGTTGTTGCTTGATCCACAACACTTGCGTACAGCAGCTCGCTACATTTACATATTCCTCTTCTATTGTGGATGTTGCTACAGAATGTTGCTTCTTGCTGAACCAGCTTATTTGTTTGTGACCAAGGAATCGACATGTCCCACTCGTACTTTTTTTATCAATTTGGCTTCCTCCGAAATCCGAGTCTGAGTATCCTACGAGTGTGAGATCATCTGCTCTGGGATGCCAAATTCCTAACGATTCTGTTCCTTTCAGATATTTGACAATCCTTTGTGCGTACTCCATGTGCGATTTCTTTGGATTTGCTTGATATCTAGCACATACACCTACAGCATAAAAGATGTATGGTCTGCTAGCCGTCAGATATAGAAGAGAGCCAATTATTCCTCTTTATGCTGTGGGATCCATGGATTCGCCTTCTTTATCCATTGATATTTGATATGTCGTACTTATGGGAATCCGCAGTATCTTCGTCTTCTCCGGGCAGAACTTGATAATGAGATCTTTGTTGTACTTCTTCTAGTGGATGAAGATCCCATCACTGGATTGCTGAACTTGCAGACCTAGAAAATATGACATCTTTCCCATCATACTCATCTGGAAGTTAGTTTGCATAAGTCGAGCAAACTTCTCACATAGAGTTAGATTTCTTGATCCAAATATGATGTCATCCACATAGATTTGGACGAGCAAAATGTCTTCAGCATCTTTGATCAAGAATAACGTCTTGTCGATCTTCCCTTTCTTGAATCCATTCTTCAGCAAAAACTGTGATAGCGTCTCATACCAAGCTCTTGGGGCTTGCTTCAAACCATAGAGAGCTTTCTTAAATCTGTACACCTTGTTTCCGCGCTCGAACCCTGGAGGTTGCTCCACGTAGTCTTCCTCCTTTAATTCACCATTCAGGAATGCGCTCTTGACGTCCATCTGAAAGACAGTAAAACCATGATGTGCAGCGTATATTAGAAATAACCTGATTGCTTCCAGTCGAGCTACTGGAGCAAAGGTTTCGTTGAAGTCTATTCCTTCGCACTGTGCATATCCTTTAGCAACGAGTCTGGATTTGTTGCAAATGACGAGTCCATTTTCATCTCGTTTATTCTTGAATACCCATTTGGTTCCAATCACTAATTACTTTGTCGGTCGATCAACGATATCCCATACGTGATTCCTGGTGAATTCTGATAATTCCTCATGCATCGCGTTGATTCAATCAGCTGATTTAAGTGCGTCTGCTACTCTGGTAGGCTCTTCCTGTGATATGAAGCAGACTAGCATGGCGCTGTGTCTGGTTCGGATTGGATCTGTAAAATCTCCTAAGATCGCTTCAGTGAGATGATCTCTGAGCAGCCACTTCGGTCTTTGTAGTTCTTCTACAGGAATGGCTTGACTGTTGGACGTTTTGATAGGTTCTTATGAGACTAGTACATCAACAAGCTGTAGATTTTCCAAGCTATCTGCTACACTTGTTGGAGTGTCTTCTGCTGAATGATTGTCTTCTGGTATATCGTCTGCTGGATTCGGGTCTGCTAATGTAGTACTCCTATTTCCAGCATTCTCTTCCTGGTTACCTTCAGTAGAGTTATCTTCAGTAATCCTCTTGCCATTCTGGGGATTCTCAGCAGTATCTTCATCTTGTCGATTGGCTTCCTCTCCTTGAGTTCCCCTTTGACATGTAAGCTCTTTGAGAGAATTTGGGTTGGCCTCAACATTACCATTTGCATCACAAGCCATCTTGAATGTTCGTTGATCAGTCAAGATCTCCAGTAGAGATGATGATTCACTCATTAACCTAGTTGGATCAATCGGTTCAGCTTCAAAAGTATTCGAGCCCGAAGGTCCATTGACATCATTAGTTTCATGACTCATCTCTTTGACTTCTCATGGTCCTGCGCACTAAAGTAGCTTCATCAAAAATAACATTGCATGTTATTTCCACAAGTTTGGTTGTCTTGTTAAGCACTCTATATCCCTTGTGAGATGGATGTTCGTATCCAAGGAACACTCCTTTGTCAGTTTTGGGAGAAAAAGTACTTAACTTCGACTTCCCATTATTATGGATATAACATGGTGAACCAAAAGCACGAAGATGAGCTAAGGAAGCCTTACGACCATGATATATTTCGTAGGGAGTCTTGTTAAAGCAAAGATTCAATCCACTTTGATTCTGCATGTATCAAGCATTCATTGCAGCTTCTCCCCAATATCTTTGACTCAGATCTGTATCCGTAAGCATTGTTTGCACAGCCTCTTTGAGAATCCTGTTTCTTCTTTCTGCCAAACCGTTCTGCTGAGGTGTTCTTGCAGTTGACCTTTCGTGTCCTATCCCAGCGTTGGCGCAGAAGTCCATCAATGCTCCGTTACAGAATTCTGTACCATTATCAGATCTTATCCTTTTTACCGTGAGCTCTTTGTCGTTCTGTACTCGAAGTATCAGCACTGGCAGGACAATCTTCACCTCGTCCTTGCTTTTGAGTAGTCTCACCCATGTGTACCTAGAGTAGTCATCAATAGCAACCAAGGTATATTGTTTATTACCTACAGTGGGTGGAGACACTGGGCCGAATAAATCCATGTGCAACAGCTCAATGATTCTGTTTGATGTGGCCTTTTCTGGATTGGATCTGAAGGACGCTTTGGCTTGTTTTCCATGTTGATAGGCTCTGCATACTCCTTTCTTCTTGAAGGTTTCCTTAGATAGTCCTGCAACAATGTTATTCTTAGCAATATAATTGATAGTTTTAAAATTTAGATGCGTTAGCCTTTTGTGCCATAATCAGTTTGTCTCTTCCTTGCTGAATGCTATGAAACATGATGTTTGCTGACCACTTTCCCAATCAACAACATAGAGTCCTCCTTTCCTGATTCCTCTAAGCTTTACTTCTCCAGTGGTCCTTTAAGCAATCTCACAACCTGTATCAAAGAAAGAAACAATATATCCATTTTCACTTAGCTAGCTGATGCTCAGTAGATTGTGCTTGAGACTGTCGATGAGGACCACGTTGATTCGCATTCCATTCTGCTCAATGCACCCTCTTCCGATTACTCTAGCCTTTGAGTTGTCACTAAATGAGACTGAAGGTCCTCTGATCTTGTGAAGTTCTGTGAAGATCTCTTCATCTCCTGTCATATGACCTGAGCATCCACTGTCTATGATATATTCTTTAAGCTTTCTTGCAGTTCTTCTTCTTGGACCTTGTTCCTACAAAACAAAGAAGTTACATTTTTGGTATCCGATCAGTTACAGATCCTGCAGGATTAGTTCGCTGGATCATTCCTTTGGGAATCCAGACCTTAGTGATTTTGATATTTCGCCTGTCATCACATTTTACTACCCTTTCGTTCCTATTGGAGTAGTATCTTGAATCAACATATGAATGTGTAGTGGTGTGTCGAGCCATCACTATATTTTGAAATTGTTTTGATTTAGACTATGGCCTCAAGTAGGTGTTCCTCCTACTTGGTGTGTATGATGGCTTCCTTGCAATCTCGGTAGATTGCTTAGCCTTGCTAGAATTTGTATGAACCTTTCTAGCAGATGAAACAGTCTGTTGGGTTACATACTCAGACTTTGCTGGCCTTTTCTCAGCAGACTTGTAGTTTAGTCTTTGCTGAGTAGTCAGCTGAGGGATGTTTGTTTGCCAACATTTCTGCTGAACAAATGTAGCTGTTTTAGCGTTTTCCCTCTTGTCATTCCTAGCAGATTTCTGAATCTTCCCAGTTGCTGGGACAAAGATAATTTTCTTTGTCTTACTTGATTCAACATCACATGATGTTTCTTCATCAAATCATATTCCAGCGAAGTTCTTCGAACTTCTTTGGACACTTAGAATCTCGTCTAAATCTCTCGTGCTTTTTGAAAATTTACACTGACATGTAGTTTGCACGGAGTTTTTATTTTTCAAAATTTCATTCTCCTGTTTTAAAATACTAAATTTTTCATTCAAGGAGAAGAATTCTGATTTTAATTTTATACGTTCCTCATCTGCTGACCTAGATTTCTCAATCTCACTAGTCAAGGTATAAAGCTGAGATTTCAGAGAGGAATTTTCTTTTACTTAAAAATATTTTAATGCATGAACTTTTGAAAATTCTTTCAGCAAAAATTCTACAGTTATCTCGTATGATTCCGAGTAATATGAATCAGCAGTATCATGCATATTATCAAAAGTAGAGGCAGCTGACAAAATAGAGTTTGTTACCTGGTTTCCTGCGACAGCTAGAGCTAATTCTTCTGCCTGTTCTTCATTGATATCAGCATGAACACCATGAGAACATCCTCTTCATCCTCTTATGAATAATTTTCATCGTCATAATCAGGGATATCTGGTAGTTCTGTCCTTGTCAGTAAAGCTTTAGTGACAATATTTGATGCTCGCCTTTCGAACAGCTTCCTCAATCTTTCCCTTTCATTTGGATCTACTCGAGGACATTCGAACTTTAGGTGATCGGGGGAATTACATTCGTAGCATGTTCTTGGCGCTTTCTTGACATCCCTGTTGTCTGTTGGTTGACTTTGCAGAGAATCTTCCTTCTTTCCTTTGACTTTCAGTAGTAGCTTTTGTAGTTTCTTCATTTGTTCTTCCAGTTCGCTGACCGAGCATTCTGCTTCTTTGACTTGAGATCCACTGGTGGAAGGAATCTCCTTTGTTGAACTAGATTGAGCTGGACGATCTGAGTGAAATGGCTTCTTAGTTTTCCACTTTTGTTCGTCTCTCTTCACGAAGAATGAAGCATCCTCGATTGGTTCTTCAACGATTACTGCAGCACGAACAGCTTCATTTTTTTATCTGTGTGATGTCTCATTCATGCGCCTTAAGTTGAGCAAACACCTTTTACTGATCACTGATAGATCTTTCTCCTTCAGACTGGTCACTTTGACAAACCAGTCCTCCTTTGGTTGTCTTGAGAGAATCTTTGAATTCATGTCGGGAAGCTTGTACGTTCTTCCCAGCTTCTTTAACTCTTTAACTCAGCTACAATGGTGTTGAATCTGGCCTCCATGTCCTTGATGGTTTCACCTGGAATCTGTTGAAAAGATTCATATCTGTCTACCCATTGTTGTAGCTTGTTTCTCTTCATTTGATCTGTTTCCGTACTTAGAGTGCTAAGAAAATCTCACATTTATTTGGCATTCTCGTACTCAAATGCTTTTGCCATTAGCGTAGGTGACAAGACAACTAATATTAAATTCATGGCTACATAATCCAGTTGGCCACAAACTCGTTCTTCAAAATTCCATTCTTCAAACGGCTAGTCCACCATTATGTCTGGTTCAGCTACGTCTTCTCCAACCCTAGTCTTTACCTTTTGGATTTTGATTGGTCCTTTTTCGATCACTTGCTTCATCTCTGGATGGATGTTCATCAGCGTGATCAACGACCTCTTTTTTCAGGTAGAGTAGGCATCTGGAGTGAACTTTGCAAACTTCGCGTTGTTCGCCATTGCTTTGAACCTAAGCTAAACACAGAACTACAGATATGCAAGGAAAATATGGATCTGATCCTAAGCGACTCAGAAGCAGCTAGTCTGTAAAGACCAACCGCTCTGATACCACTTGTTGGTCCCCAATCAGATTGTTTTATATGTCGCGGAAGTATTAATACGATCTTGCACTTATCTTACTAAGGTCTCGACTTAGCAAGTGTTTATCAAATGTTTAGTCTTGGATATTCGTTAAGTTAATTTGCAGTTTATACTACAGAACTTGATGTGTTGTGTTTCAAATATGCACAGCTACACAGTAACGAATAAAAGCAGTAAAAGAGACACAAGGATTTATATATAGTGGTTCGAACAACTATTCTACGTCCACTCTTCAGTCCTCCGACTGAAAATTCACAAAAAGATTGACCACAAGGTCAGACCTGATCTCTAACGTTGAGCAGCTCCTTCGTCTGGTCAGCACACCTTCAAGCACCTTGGTCTCCAATCTTCAACCTTGGTCGCTCCGTAGAGTTAGGACAAACCTCCCTTCTCCTTGGACGTCGACTATTGGGAGTTTTATAGTTCTTCCCAAATCTATCCTTATGTTGGCGTTGCGCGTAAGAATCATGCTTGCAGAGCAATCGTGACTGCTAGATTCTTTCCAGAGTAGAAAGATTCCCAAAGTAACCTTGGAAGCTTAACTTCGCAGGTCCCAAGATTTAAATATGATAGCTTGTGGGAAGCTTCAATCAGGTACTAATGCGGATAAGTTCGTGTAATGTAGAGAGTGATCTTCTCTTGTTATCTCTGTGAGTAGAAATTCGCGAACATTTGAATCAAATCAGGATGACACCTATTTATAGGTGAAGATTCAAATGACTGTTTGAATCTTATTCGTTAAACTCAAAAGGCATTGCTCACCTATCTGCGTTCTTCCTTTTTTTGAAGTGGATAGAGACTCTTCAAGTCTCCTCGTCTCTGATTGGCGTAGCCTCTATTTGTAGCCATCTCTGTCAGAACGGATCTTTTTGTTTAGATCTTAAACCTCCTTTATGTCTTATTATTGTTCTTGTGATTTGGATCCTTCTGATTTACGACTCCAATGTTTCTCTTGATTGCTGATGGTCGTTTGTTGGTTGTTTGCATACGGCTGGCATCTCAGCAATCTGTGCAAAGATCTTCGGGTTCTGCTGGAGTTACTTCTTCAGCATTCTTTGTAGCATTCCTCCGTATTGCTAGCCTTGTATTCTTCTTCAGCAATCATCAAGTCTGCTGATTCCTTCAGCATTCTTGATTATTTTTTCTTTTCTAGTTCTATTACAACTCGAGTATACATTCCCTATACAGGACTTTTACATTTGACTCGATACTGAGTTGCTAGAGCTTTGATGCACCAAAACATACAAAGACATACTTATGAATCATTGAAAACAGAAGGGGTTTATTAAATCTAACAATATTCCTAACACAAACTAAACAAAATTGTCACTTAGTTCTTCCCGAATAGGTTAGAATAATTCCTTTATTGTAACTTGTATAGGTCAATTGATTTATAATAGAATATGAATTATCTTTATGAGAGAAAACCACGTTGTAACCGACTCAGCCAGTTACTTGGAGAAGAAACCAAGGTGGAACTAACTAAATCAGTCAGTTGGAGAAGTAGATGCTCAAAGCCTTAAAACTGATTATGGGGTCTTCAGAAGCATAAAAGATGCAACTGATAAAGGCAAACTCTACTCCAAAAACTGATAACTGATACAAAATTATTCTTACAAAAAGTACACTACGCAGAAAAAGGGCTAAAAAGCTATAGACATCGAGAAGTGTGTACAACAACTAGAAATCAAGACACCTTCAAAGTGCTTGACGAAACCCATAACTACTTGAGAAAATTATAAGTTATAAGCTACTTAATATAGCTGTTGATTTTGAAATAACTAGTTTTTAAGTTGATTATGACGGATATCGTTAACACTACTATTGCTCAAGAGAACGCAATTGATGTGAAACAAGGTTGTCAAACAAAGATCTACTTCCATGTTCTTACACGAGACGCTTAGCAACTAAGCTAGATTTACTCCGGATTTCATACTCTTTCCAAGATTTGAGTCCGATGAAGGTTTTTGAAGTACTTTCAGAAACCAAGGTTTTCTCATCAACCATCTCTATAGTTGAGTTCTGTTAAGAACTCAAACTCGCACTGACCATCTGGTGGGCCTAGCAACATTTTCGTGGTAACGCCTGCATCAGACCTGAATAGATTAGATACAAGTGGACTAGCTGAGTGCGCATATAATTGGAGAACATAAGAGCTTCCCGCGACTGCAAAAGATTAGTTACACCATTTGTAACCCCGTTCTAGTGATTTCCAATCTAACGGCTCGAATATCCGAACCACTATAAATATTTTGTGTTATTTACTTCTTAATCGTATTATCTTGCTCTTTACATTTGAAATACACAATTGATACGTTGCTTTTGTATTTCTTGAATTTGGTTAAGTAATAACTTGTGAGTTAAAATCCACTTTTTAGAGCATTAACTGACTTAAGTAAGAATCAATTGAGTCACATTACGTTTGAAAAACTTCCGTTCTGTTAATAATAAATTAAATATCGAATATATTAAGAATATGTGAAATATATTAATTTAATTTAACTTAATAAATATAATTAATAATTTATACAATATATACATTATTAAATATACTTTTTAAAAAGTTCGAGCTTGCCCTCGAGTACCGTGGTTAGTTCCCACCTTTAATGGTAAGCTTATTTAGAGGGAAGTTGACAAATTAGGGTAAAAGTGAGATGGGATTTGATTGAAAATAAATATTAGAATCAAACATATTATATATGCTCATTAAATTTGATGCTCAAATGTGGGGTCGAAAAATGGATGGGTTGGAATTTGAATTAGAAAGCAGCCTCCCACATGCAACCCAACTCGAATAATGCATCCATCAATGATATTGTTGCTTCCGACTTTATCAGTTATTGTCAAATCTTTGTAAATTTTGTATTTGAGTCTTCTCCAAAGTTCAATGGATATAGTGGTGCCATATATAATTATTTAAATGAATAATCTTTAATATTTATTTAATGTCATTGAAATATGAAATCTTCAATGAATATACGCGCATATTCAAATAAAATTTACAATTATTGTTCGGTGACATATAATTTATTTTTTAAAAGGGGCTTATGGCATTTTCACAAGTGTAATGATTAGTTATCTTACAATAATATATAAAAATTGATTTTAGGTAATATTTTAAGTTAGAATTTCTAACATCTCATATGAAGCGGTTACACAAGAAAACCATGAAAAAGACTCGAGAAAGGAGAATATATAAAATAAAGGAGTTTGGATTTTGATTACATCTTTTCAATGCTTTAATGCTTTTTACACTTGGTGACAATATGAGAAAATGCTCTTTCCTACTTTCCAGTTTCCACTTATTGAAATATTATAAATAACCTAAAACTTATTCAACAATTATTTTACATAAAAGTGAGCCATTTTGCCCAATTACGAAAAAGCTACAAAAAATGAATCAATAATTATTATAGCAAGAAGTATTTTCTTGAGTGTTAAAAAATTTACGAGATAGTACATATGTATAAAGAAAATTAATAATCTAAAAATCCATTGATAACATGAATAAAACAAAGGATCCTTGCAATCATCATAAAAATAAAACATAAAATATAATTCATATTCTTTGGAGTTTATGAAATGCTTATTTATTCTAAATTATTGTATTTACCTTTATTTATTATGGGATTAATTTTAATTTAATTCCTAACGTTTGCTCATTTTTACAAAAATAACCTATTGTTTATAAAATTGCAATTTAATTCCTAACATTTCAAACATGCATTTTAATTCCTATCGTTACTCCATTTTCGCAATTTAATTCCCAACATTACAAATTTACATTTTAATTCCTAGAATTTATTAAATTATATTTTTAAATGCTAACAACTATCTATTTTTTGAATTTTAATTAAAAAATAACCAAGCATTTTACATATATTCCTAATATATTTTCTTAAGTTTTTTAAAAAATTATTCGTTCTTAAAATTTGTTCAACTTTAAGATTTAATTTTTAATAAATGTCTATTTTTATAATTTAACTTATAAATATTAAAAATTAAAATATAAAATTATTAATATTATTCTTTTTAAAGAAACGGGCATTCATTATTTTGCATAAATAGATTAATGTTAGGAATTAAATTACAAAAATTGAAACATTAAGTTATAATGTAATTTTATATCTTAAATTTTAATATTTTTAAGTTAAATTATAAAAAATAGAAAATTACACAAATTAAAATATAAAAATGAACAGACTCTATGAAAAAAAATGCAAAAAAAAATTATTAGGAGTTAAAATATAATTTTATAAATGTTAGGTTATTTTTTAATTAAATTGCAAAATGGATAAACTTTAGTAGTTAAAATATAATTCAATATAAATTAGGGAATAAAACACAACTTCTAAAATGTGGGGAATTAAAATATAGACCTTGTATATGTTGGGCGTTAAATTGCTAAAATGAGCAAACGTTAGGAATTAAATTGCATGTTTGGAACGTTAGGAATTAAATTGCAAAAATAGACAAACGTTAGGAATTAAATTGCAATTATGTAAACGTTAGGTTATTTTTGCAAAAATGAGGAAACGTTGGAAATTAAATTGCAATTAGGCCTTTATTATGCGATTTAAGTATTGAATTTATTTACTTAGCAAAAATGCTCAAATGTCCCACCATTGATATTTTATTGTCTCATTAATGTACCCACGGTGCATATTTAAGATGTCTTCGGGAAAATTCGAATCTATTGATTCAAATAAAGTGCTTTCAATACTACACCCCGAAGAAATTATATTTTTGAGTATTTATTTTTAATAGTAATTATTAATTAAACATACGCCCACTTATACACTCAAATATTATCGAGACCGAGAGCTTGAACTCATCACCTTCTCTATCACAAACAAAGTATTTTGATAACTACATTATGATGTAAGGGACTCCTTTTGAGTATTTTTGTTCATTAGCTTTGAATCAGTTTATCTCTAGGCATAGAAACAAAAATTCCACTACAAAATCAAAACCGTAATTTACATAACATTAAACAACGACTTCAAATGACCCAAAACCAACCTATGAGCGACCCAGCAACCAACCCCACTGCCAACGCCACCGCCATAACAATGGCGGCCACTTCCGCCTCTGCCTCCGCCACCGCCTTGGGAGCCAGAATCATGAGAACGCTAGTAAGGTATCCGTTGCTGAGCCCTAGAATCACCGTCAGAACCACCACCGGCGCCTCCGTCCTCAGCCACCCCGGCCCCCGGAAGCAGCCAATAAACAGAGGATACAATGCCAACCTCGCCACGCACCACCACGTCGCCTTCCCGATTCCCTCCATAACATGCACCCCCGTCAGCGACTTCCCCACAAAATCCGACAGATTGTACGTCGCGATCACAGCGATGGGGTACCAGTCTCTCAGCACATCGGATTTAATGTTTTCTGCTAAAAACCCAGGGAATATAGACAGCGTGACTGTGTAGATCATGAACACTCCGAACGCCGGAAACCTTATTTTAGTGAGAGTTTTCCAGAATCCGAGGTTGGAGCAGGTGTTTAATGGCAGAATGTGTGTGAAGCTCTTGTAGTGCTGCTGCATTACTGGTAATTTGTAGAGCAGATTGCAGCTGATGATGCACAAAACTAGGGTTGCAGAGGTGACCACGAAGTAGAATTCAGCGCTTGTTTTTCGGCCTTGCGGCGTTTGAGGCAGCGATGCTTTTGTTATCACCCTTAATGTTGATATAAAAACACCTGACATATTTCATTACAAAACAAACCAAACTTGTTATGTTGAACAGAACCATTGTTGTAAAAATGCCTAGGCCGTTTATAACCCAAGTGAAAACTCTTAAATCCCCTGCTGCTTAGTTCGTTTAGCGACTAATGCTCATCTAGGTGGCTCACTAACAGGCTATGTGTCATACAATTCGATTTATTTCTATATATTTTTTAAAAAATAATTAAGATGTATATAATTATAATTTTTATTTATTGATAAATATAAATATTAAATAAAATCGATTAACTAATACTAAAAATCGTTTAGGCTTACACAACACTCAAGCGCCTAGCAATTTTTACATTCATTGTTTAGAACCCGAGAGATTATAAAACATACCGGAGGAAGCGGTGCCAGCGAAAACAGCCTGCATATACTGTTTGGGCAGCTTTCCGGCAGTTCCGATCAAGCTACCTCCGACTAATCCATCAGCCAATCCACAAACCGAGACTGTGACAACCAACACACAATAAGCCCTGCTTGAGCTCACATTTGGGCATGCCCAATTCATGAGAGGAGTGGACATTAGAGACCCAACAAACAAAGAAAACCCTACGTTCAACCTCAGCCTCAAGCTCAAGTTTCTCCTACAAAAACCCCAGTTCAAGAGTAGAACCAGAACAAGCAATGAACACCCCATGTACACGACGGAGAAGACCTTCTCCACGTGGCGGCCGGGGTATACCGAGCCGAAGTAGTCGACGGCGGTGATCAAGGCATTCCACGGGAGCAAGTTCCCGGCTCCGAGAAAGAAATGGAGAATATATGCAAGCTTGTATCTATCTGCAGGCTGAACATTGTTTGATATCTTCATCACATCTCTCACACCCTCCATTTCTTTTTCGCATTCAAGAACATTGATGGGATTGCATTATTTATGAATGCCATGGGACTGGGAGGAGGGAGGGCAATGGCAATACGTGACAAAAACAAATTAAAGTTTGACAGAATATCCAACATTTGATGGTTACAGCGGAATTAACTGATGGTTCCCAGCTTATTTGTTGTCTATGTCAATCATGAGCTAGCTAGGGTTCATAGGCCTTTAAATTTGTTCTCTCTCATGCTTTGTTGAAAAAAGTATCTCCCTTGTAACCAGTGTTTTCTCTGATTCGATTATCAGTGTCATCATGTTTGATTGATTGATGGCCGTCATCACCCAATTTCCTGGATATATCTATTTCTCTTTTTATTATGTGAATATATTTACTTACTTGACTGGACTCAATGGATATATGTTTAGTTATTCCTCCGGCTACCTACACTTACATATGATCAATGCTTCCTTCGATTTTATAAAGTGGTTCCTGTCACTCTTATGGATTTGCTGTGGCATATTTTAACAGACTCGAATTCAAAATAAACAAAAGTTTATATTAAATCGTTTGATAGAGCAAAATATATTACATGATACATTTATAGTTTAATTCACTTTATATTTCACTAGAAAATGCATAAATATGTCTTAACATATTTTAGCCACCTGATTATTAGGGCTGTAAATAAACTATATAAGAATGACAAATCTTTATAGTCATAAGAATTAATATAGTGAATTTGAACACTTATATAATATTAATTTTGAGAAGAATGATTTTATCTTTTGAAATAATAGTAAATATTTTAAATTTCGAAAATTCGTTTTGGCTCAAGTCATGCTCGACTTTATATTAAACGGACCAAACTTGAGCACAATAATATTTGGCTCGACTTGATTCGATTCGATTACACCCTAAATGAGGCAGTATGAGACTTTGATGTCAGACTATCATTCACAATTATATAAACTAAGGCCTAAACAATTATCCTTGTCAATAACAGTAGAAAGACAATGCAACTAGTTAACATAATTAATTTACATCAATAGTGTGCTATATAGTGTTTTCTTACTTTTCTTTTTTGTGAAAGTTAATCTTGTGGTGGTAGTGTAAGCATGATATTTCTTAATCTCAATCGTCTAATGTGAATCTAAGAATCTAAATTCATTTTAGCTTGGGATATCAACTCTGTAAAAATAAAAATACATTTGAGTTGACAGGGCAGTTGACGAACTATATAATTAGGGTGAAAATGTGATGGGATATTTGATAGATAAGTTTGAAAAAAATCTTGGAATCAAACTGGGGATGGATATGTCAAATATGCTCAAGTTTGATGCTTGTGGGGACGATAAATGAATGGGTAGAATTGGAAATCAGCCTCTTTTTATTTTGGGGTTTGCATTGCACATGCCAATTAGAATAATTCAGATTACTTTGGAACAATGCATCAATTTATTGCCCCCAACTTTATCACATATTATCACAAACATAAATATAAGAGTGAGGCTATGTTAAATAAAAATAAATCTAAGCTATTTTATTCATTTCGATAAATTAATGGTTAATATACTTTTTTGAGATCCTATGTTAAATTATTTTATAAGTTGGATTTAAATATATTATGCTTACTTTTTATTGATTAATGATTTTTTATCTCTACCAATTCTACTTATATGGGATAGCATTGACAAAAAGGATTCTATTTGAAAACACCAACGATCTCATGCAAGATCAAAAACCACTTTTAGTTAAAAAATAATATTCTAATAAGAGCTATCCAAGATGAAAGGCTAAAATGTTATAACAAAGTTGATGATGTGGCTTTTCATATAGAAAATTAGTCCAACAATTGGCTTAATTGTATGACTATGAAGCATAGATATGAAAATATAACTATTTAATTCTATCCTCTAATTTCACTTCCAGATTTCATATCAAGTTATTTAATAATTATTATTTATATTATTTTTTGCACAATCATAATTTAGTTAGTAAAATTAGGAAGACTAGAAAATTATTGGGCAAAGTTATTGTTCAAAAAATCTCACTTTAGAGAAAATGAAGCTAACTAGTTGTGGTGAATCGCTTCAAAAAGCTTTGAGTTTTACCCCAAAAATAGCACACACATAAACCTATTTTACTTATATTTCTCTCTCTCAAAAAATTCAAGAGTATATAAGCCATTTGATTTTAAATATTAGATATTGATCAGACAAAATCTATATACTCCCCATAAGTTTAGTCGACAATATAAAAAAAAATAAAAATGATAAACAGTATTTAATATTGCATTATTTAACCGCAATAAATTAAGATATCTAAGAGGATCTTAAAATAATCATAGTTTTTAAAAGGTAAATATGGGAAAATATCCTAAATTATTAATTTTTTTGGAAAATATCTCAATTTATTACCGTTAGTTAAAATTATTGTAATATTTACTTCCGTTTATAAATTATACCAAAACGAATTAATAGTACCGTTAATTTTTTATGACTCAACTGTTAAATGTCACTTGACATCCCACATGGCAAATTAAAACATGGTAATACGCTTATCTATTAATATTTTCGAAAAATACTTTTATTTGTTAATTTTTTTAGAAAATACCCTAATATATTACTATTAGTTAAAAATACCTCAATCTTTAATTTTATTTATGAACTATACCAAAACAAGTGATCTTGTGAATATTGCTTGAATTATTTTTTTTCTCTCCCTCTCTCAGTGTGTGTTTTGACGTGTGATCTTGTATCGTAATGCATGCTCCTTAGTTTGGGTTGAAGGTTTGTTAGGAAATTTGTTAGAAATTTCCTTATGTTATTATGTTTTGGTGGGTCAAAGTATGTAAAAGTCATCTTAGTTGTCTCTAAGTTAGTTTCAGTATAGTCGAAAAATGTAAAATCCTATATAGGATTTGTATCGAGTTGTAAGTTGGAGCTAATCTGAAGACCAAACTGGTTAATCAGTCTGGAGTGAGCGAAGACTCAACAGACTAAGGTTTGAGCTGAACTTGCAAGTCTCGGAATATGAGTTTGGATTAACAAAGTATGGGACCAGCAAGTATGGTCCTACCCATACTAATATACTGAAGGATGATGTCATTAGCATGAACTTGCAAGTATGACGACTCCAATATGGATTTCTAAGTCCTAGCCCCAGCGCAAGAGACAAAGATGTAAGTGTTAGGAATTATGTTGTAATTCCCCTTAGATCAAAATTGTAAAAGGTTTTGTTGAATCAAAGCCTTAGTAGTTTGGTCGATCATTGCTGAAGTCTAGCATAGTCTAGCAACTCATGTGTAACGTCCTGTTTAGGAAAAATATCGAGTTGTAATAGATTAGATTGCTAGAAGTATTCTCAGCAGATGGTAGCTGCTAGAGAAGTCAGCAAACAAGGATGACTGCTAAGAAAGAAAGTAGTCGTGTGCTAAGAAGAGTGATTGCTAAGGTGCTATCAATCATATGCTGAAAAGAAGAGACTGTTAGGAGCATTCGCTTAGCAGTCAGCAGAATGAAGATAGCGGAATGCTGAAGGAGTCAGCATTCGCTACTATAGTAAGAAGAAGATAGCAGAATGATGAAGAAGTCAGCATTCACTGCTACGAAAGAGATTGCTAGAAGATATAGCAATCAAGAGCCAAAACTCAATTGCTGAGTAAGTAACTGCTGAGGAGTCAGCAGATTGGCTACGAAGACAGATTGCTAGAAGTACTTAGCAATCAAAAGAGTTAAATGACTTAGCAGAAGGTTTCCAGCATTCTCCGATAGAATGCTAAGCAAAGAAACCTAGCAACGACTTGCTAAAGATGCCCGTTCTGACAGAAGGTACAACAAAGGACGAAAGCCTTACCCGAAGTAGGTAAAAAGACACTGTACCATGCCGGAAAGGAAGAAAAAGCAAGTAACTCTTTTGGACGAAGAAGATCGTTGTGTCTAGCGGGTATGGAAATTCAAAGTTCGAATCTCCATGTATAAAAGACAAGTCCAAACAGAGAGACGACTACTGCTTCCACTACCTCTACAAACACTTGAGTGAATCCTTTGACAAAACGAAGAAAAGTTAGAAAGTAGTCAGTTGGAGCTCATTAAAGAGACAAGAAGTTTCTCTAAGCTCCCAACTATAGTGTCCCCCTCTTGAATATCTGACACTACATTGAAGAGATTCCTTGACTTAGCTCAAGAATCCAATCATTGGGATACCTTCCATCCTAGGAAGCATCCAGCAATCACATCTCTGAAAAGAGATTGACTATCACGGGCTGTTGCCGAAAAACCCAGGAAAATTCAAGAGAGAACTATAAAACCTCCATTGCAGTAAAGACAAGTTTTACGAAGGTGCGCACTTGACTTAGCCGCAGCTGCTGACCGAAGAGATCAGAGCATCGGAGGATAGCTTTGTAGTGGCCGGCTTGAAAGCTCACCGCCTGCTACAAGTGTTCGGCGATTCCTTGTACTTCAAATATCTTTTTAGTGAAATTCTCAGCAATACAGCTAAGGAGTGGACGTAGATCTTGTATATCGAACCACTATAAATCTTGTGTGTTCATTACTGTTTTATTACTTACTGTTTGACTGTTGTGATTTGAAACCTAGCATCGACAGTTGCTAGAGTATACCTCTGAAACAATCATAACATAAGACGAACCTCGAGCTATATATTTGGAAAAGATCTAAGTGCAAGATAATCATTAATCTTTCGTTGCATTCGTGTGTTAGTTATTTGCTATTCACCACGACGACTCTTATTTGGGACCAACAAGTGGTATCAGAGTGATAGGTCATAAGACTTGCTACTTCTGAGTCGCTTCGACCAGATCTACATTTTCCTTGCACTTGATTTGTTGTTTAGCTCAGGTGCTTCAATCTTACCAAGATGAACCATACGTTGCCAAAGTATACCAAGGAGAAATTCAACTCATGGCAGAAGCTTGCCACTATCCAGCTCCAGAGTATACACCCATAAATGGTGGATGTTCTCACCAAAGGTCTCATAAGGATTATGAAGGTCAGCCCCTTCGTCGGTCTAGTCGTTGATGGTCAACCGAGACCTCCACAGATGGTCGAGAAGAGATTTGATGAATGGACGGTTGAGGACAAAAGGAGAGCCCAGCTAGAATACCTTGCAAAGAAGCTTATACTTGATAGTTTGCCTCCGTTGATGGCTGACAAGGCTCTGGACTTTGATACAACTAAATAAATGTGGGATTATGTCTGCGAATCTTCCCAGGAGACAGACCAAATGAAACGCAACAAACTCCAGGTAGCTGTCGATAAGTATGAATCTTTCTCTATGATTGCAGGAGAATCTATTCAAGCAATGGAAGAGAGATTCAACACCATCATTGGAGAGCTCCGGAACTTGGAAAAGACATACGATAATGGGGAAATGAACAACAAGATCATTTCCAAGCTCTTTCCAAGAAGTGATTGGTTTGTAAAGATGACAAGCTTGAGCGAAAAGGACCTCAGCAAGATGTCTACATCTGAGGTATTTGCTCAACTTAAAGCTCATGAATTTATAATACAGCAATCAAAGAAGAACGAAGCCGCTGCTGCGGAAACTTCGTCATCAAATGTTGTACCCCCGGAGGATCTAGCATTCTTTGTGAAGAGAGATGCTGGAAAGTGGAAGCCGAGGAAGCCCTTCCACAATAATGAGAGATCCGCTCTAGCTTCCCCAGCGAAGGAGGTTACTTCAACCTCAGGTTCACAGAATGTAGACCTAAAGATTAGTGAGCTCGAAGAGCAGATGAGAAAGATTCAGAAGCTTATGCTGGAAGCTAAAGCCGAGAAGGAAGCCAAGGAGGCCAAGCTCACATCTTCCTCCAGATCAGCAGAAAGAAAACCTAGGACATGCTTCAAGTGCAATTCACCAGATCATCTAAAGCACGAGTGTCCAAAGGTGAGCAAGGAGGAAAGAGAGCGCCTCAAGGAAAGATTTGAGAGAAGAGCTGTCAAAGCGGTCACAAGAGCGTTGCTGACCAGGACCGAAGTGTCCGACATCCCCGACAATGATGAGGAGTACTATTCATCAGAAGAGGATGATGAAGAGGCCATGCTGGCCTTGATGGCAGATATTATTGATGATGAGGATGCTGATGCTGAGCAGAATACTGAGTCAGCTCTAGCAGTCGATGCGCATGAGGTACAATCTACTAGCATTTCTAGTTCAGTAGTCGTGCATGAATCAAAGGATTCTTTTCTAGATTCTGAGGATGATTATCGCACCAAGCTTTCTATTGAGTTTTGGAAGATGTATGAGATAAAGAATGCAATTGTAGGAGAGAACACCTCACTGAAACTTAAAGTTACATCTTTGACCGAGGAAGTCGAAAGACTAAGGTCTGGTAGTGAGGAATTCTAGAAACTCAAAGCTGATTACTCTAAGCTTTCTGAAAATTTTCAAATTATTGAAAAGGAAAATTTAGCTTTAAAGAGTAAACCTAAAGAGGATTGTATATGTGCCTACACATCCAGCAAGGCAGTTCTTAGTGTCATTGTGAGCCAACAAAGGAACATTCTGATAAATCAGGATTGGACCTTGGTTGTGTTGAAGCAAAATCCTCTAAGGAAGCCTTGAGTAAGAATGCTGAATTTTCTAAGCAGAAAAAGATTTTATTCGTTTCTGCTGGAAAAATCAATGCTGACAAAGGTAAAGGAAAGGCAATTGTTGAGTCGTCAACTGCTAAGCAGACAGATTGGTGTAGCAAGCATGCTTCTGCTGGACCTGAGCAGAATACCCAGAGGATGCCTGCTAGGCATGCTATTGCAGATCTCAGCAGAGTACCCAGAGAGTGCCTGCTAAGCATGCATCTGCTGGATCTCAGAATAGTACTCAGAAGATGTCTGCTAGAACATACTCAGCAGTGTCAAGAAAGAATGCTGAGCATTATGTATCTAATGCTAGGATAGCATATCCTACCTTTCATAGAGGCAAGCAGGTAGCATACCATGCTGTAAGACCACAATACTCTAAGTACACACCACATAGGAGGAACACCTATGTGAAGCCTGAGTCCAAACGTTTTCCTTATCAAAGGACTATGAAGGCTAAGCACACTACTCCACCTAGTTCTAATTATGCAAAGTTTTCTTATCCAACGAAGGTCGAGAAGGTTGCTAAGGGTGAAGTCAAGAAGAGAATCTTGAAAATCACCAAGATGTGGGTTCCAAAAGGAACCATGATCCACGATAATCCTGCAGGACCCGATGCTAAGCGGGTACCTAAACAGAATTGCTGATTTTTGCAGGAACAGGATCCAAGAGCAAAGACATCAGGCATGTTGAATGAATGGATCCTAGATAGTGGCTGCTCAGGCCACATGACGGGGCGAGAAGAGTTATTCTCCAAACTCCAAAGAATTTATGGCCCCACAGTCATGTTTGGTGACAACAACAAAGGTCGAGTGATTGGACGAGGATGCATCGAGCAAGATGGCATGAGGATCATCAACATTGCTCTCGTTTCCAACCTCAAGTACAACCTATTGAGATTGTTGATAGTGCGAGAATGGGCACAACATATATTTCATTAACACTGGTTGTGAGATTGTTGATAGTGCTACAGGTGAAGTGAAGCTCAGAGGCATCCGCAAGGGTGGCCTATATACTGTTGATTGGCAAAGCGGCCAACAGCACTCATGCTTCGTAGCATTCAACAAGGAAGAGACGAATTGGCTATGGCATAAGAGGTTAACGCATCTGAACTTTAAAACTATTAACCACCTAGCCAAGCACAATCTTGTTGTAGGATTGCCTGAGACAACCTTCAGAAAGGAAGGCGTGTGCAAAGATTGCCAGCAAGGGAAGCAGGCCAAGGCATCATTCAAGATAAACCCGGAGAAGGCCACTTCAGAAAGAATCCTGGAGCTTTTGCATATGGATTTATTCGGCCCTGTCAATCCAGCCACTATAAGTAAAAAGGTTTATACGCTTGTGGTTGTGGATGACTTTTCCAGGTACACCTGGGTCTGATTTCTGAGGACCAAGGATGAAGTAAAGCTCATTCTACCAGAGTTGATCCTTAAAGAGCAGAATAGCAAAGAGGTTACCATGAAAAGGATCAAATCAGATAACGGGACTGAGTTCTGCAATGGGATTTTAATGGATTTTTGCACCGAAGCTGGAATCGGGCATGAGAAATCCACTGCTAGGACCCCCAAACAGAATGGTCTAGCAAAGAGAAGGAACAGGACCTTGAAGGAAGCAGTGCGGTCAATGCTAGCCGATTCCAGTCTAAGTGGAAAGTATTGGGGCGAAGCAGTCATGACAGCTTGTTATACACAGAATAGGAGTGCAATCAATGGCAGATTCAATAAGACTCCTTATGAAGTGTACAATGGTCGTAAGCCTTCTATTTCTCATCTTCGTGCTTTTGGTTCGACATGTTATATTCATAACAATGGGAAGTCGAAGCTTAACCCAGATGCATCAGCAGGTGACCAGACTGTTGACCAGGCCGATGATGCTAATGATCATGCTGAGGCCACCAACCAAATTTATCTTAATGATAATTTGGATATTTTGGGATCGCTTGAAGAAGAAGATGAAGAAATTCCAGATCAAGGATGTATTGTTGAAGGAAGATTGGGCGTTGCTGAGGAAATTGGTAAGGACGATGTTGAGATCCCAGCTGCTGAGATGCGGAATGCTGAGATTCCAGCTGCTGAAGTCCAAGACGCTGAGATTCCTGTTGCTGAGATGCCAAATGCTGAGGTACCAGATGCTGAACCCCAGGTGATTGCTGAGGAGAATGTTCTAGCAGAGAACAATTCAGCAGGCGAACCTAGCAATTCAACCCCAGCGACCAGCAATCCAAGACCGAGATGACTACGAGATCATCCCCTAGATGCTGTCATTGATGACGTTAATGATCCAGTAAGGACGCAACAAGGAAATGTGATGCTAGCGTGCTACATTTTGCATGAAGAGCCTACGAAAGTTGAAGAGGCTCTACAATCTCCACATTGGGTGAATGTTATGCAGGAGGAGCTAGCAGAGTTCACGCACAATCATGTTTGGGTTCTTGTGGACAGACCCGAGAACCAAAGTGTTATTGGAACCAAATGGGTTTTCAAGAACAAGAAGGATGAATCGGGAATGGTCATCCAAAACAAAGCGCGTCTAGTAGCCAAAGGATATAGGCAATGCGAAGGAATAGATTATGATGAGACGTTTGCTCCGGTCGCCTGATTGGAAGCAATCAGATTGTTCCTCGCATATGCTGCCCACAATGAGTTTTCAGTCCTGCAGATGGACGTGAAAAGTGCCTTTTTGAATGGTGAGCTCAAAGAGGAAGTCTATGTTGAGCAACCACCAGGCTTCGAACAAGGAAACCAAGTTTACAGGCTAAGGAAAGCCTTATATGGTTTGAAGCAGACACCGAGGGCATGGTATGGAACATTGTCAAAGTTTTTGCTAGACAATGGTTTCAAGAAAGGGAAAATCGATCCGACTCTCTTTCGCATCAAGGATGAAGGAAGTATCTTACTTGTGCAGATATATGTCGATAACATTATCTTTGTCTCTAAGAATCAAAGCTTATGTGATAAGTTTTCAGAGTTGATGCAAAGTAACTTCCAAATGAGTATGATGGGAAAGATGTCCTACTTTCTCAGATTGCAAGTCCAACAATCAAGTGATGGGATCTTCATTCTCCAGATGATGTACACTTGCGACCTGATTGCTAAGTATTGTACTGAAAAGACGAAGAGCTTAAGGATTCCAATAAGCACAAGCTGCCAGATAAGCCTCGATGAAGGAGGAGAACCTGTGAATCCTACATGATATAGAGGTATCATCGGATCTTTGCTTTACTTAACAGCTAGCAGACCAGATATTTCTTATTCTATCGGTGTATGCGCGAGATATCAAATAATCCGAAGAAGTCACATTTGGATGTTGCTAAGAGGATTATCCAATACCTCAAGTGTACCGAGGGTCTAGGAATTTGGTACCCAAGGAATGATGAAATAGCACTCAGTGGATATTCCAATTCAGACTTCGGGGGATGCAAGATTGATCGGAAGAGCACCAGCGGGACATGCCAATTCCTTGGACATAAGCTGATTAGTTGGTTTAGCAAGATGCAGCACTCAATGGCTATGTCCACTACTGAAGCTGAATACGTAGTAGCTGCTAGTTGTTGTGCTCAAGTCTTGTGGATTCGGCAGCAATTGCAAGATTATGACATTCCTCTTGAATGCGTGCCGATCTACTGTGACAACAATAGTGCTATGTGCATAACGAAGAACCCCGTTATTCATTCAAGGACGAAGCATATAGATATCCGACATCACTTCATCAGAGATCATCAAGAGAAGAAAGATATCGATGTCCAATATATATGCACTGAGGAACATCTTGCTGATATCTTCACTAAGCCACTTTCTGAGGCCAGATTCAAAGAGTTGTGTCTGAAGTTAGGTCTCATGGAGATAGACGATGTTGTGTATGAATGAGTTTTAACTCTCATTCTTTCTGGATTTATTGGATTTCGGGAGAAGATGGAGATAAACGTATCCTAGCTTACGTTTTAAATTGTGGATTCTTGTTGCAGCGATATTGTTGCTAAGCAATTGGATGCTGAGTCCAAGCTCTCAACAAATCCTAAGTGGTTTTCTCGCAACAAGTGGTTCGGGGCAGAAGAATGTTGAGTCCAAGCTCTCAGCAATTTCTAAGGAGTATAATATTATAGCAAGTGGTTCAGACATCTGCTAGAGGTTGAATGCAGAGTCCAAGCTCTCAGCATTTCGTCGGGATGCTATGCTATAGTTCTCTAGAAAGTGGTATAGATGGTTGCTAATAAATGTTTGCTAAGTCCAAGCTCTCAGCAGACAATATGATAATGCTATGATGAAATATTTCAAGTAGTGTCAGCAATCGACACACTGGATGCTAGAATGTGTGGATGCTAGGATCCTAATGCTGAGTCCAAGCTCTCAGCAGAATATTTGAGTGCTAAGGTTCCCGAAGTCTCAGCAATCTCCGACTCTCCTAGAAAGTCAAAGCGGGAAGGATTTGAATTTGAAATAATATGTCCGACACGCTGCATTTAATGCGTGGAACTGGCTGCAACAAATCAGGAGCCGACACGTCAAAAGTACTCGAGCGTTTTGGGGCGTGGGTCACCATACGAAGAGTCTCGGATCTCCTAAACCGTCGATTGAATCTGAAGTGGTTCTCCCCCAACCGTCAGATCTAGCATTCAGAAGGTATATTAACCATACTTCGTCAATTTTGCAAACTTTCTGAAATCTGAATATTTGAATCCCTGGAATTTCTTAAGCATCCCAAATTCTTCCAACTTCAATTTTCTCTCAAATATTTTCTAAAGATGTCTAATCCTGAATCCTCCACTCCTTCTGAGAATCCCCCCAAGTTCTACTTTAAGCCTGATGAGGGCACGATGCTACATGAGAGGCATGCGCCAGAGTTTACCATGATAGCGATGAAAGACGATATTGAAAACGAGATACCCTATGCTCGCTTGGTTACTCTTGCCAAGAAAAAAGAGCAGTCTAGGCTATCGAACGCTCAGAGGCGCGCTGTGCAAATCATGAAAGATAGGATTTTGTACACACCCCTTGCCGCAGTACAGTTTCCAGAGTGGATGATGAACACCCTGGTGAAGGCGCAGGTCGTTCAGTATCTGTCTGCTGAGCCTATGAGGTTTTGTCCTCATTTGGTTTCAGAATTTTACGCTAGGGCGGTTATCGATGATGATCACAAGTCATTTACGACCTCTGTATTCGGGACTCTCATTACAGTGACTGTTGACGTCCTTGCAACGACGTTCGGTCTTCGCAACTCTGGCGAACGAGTCTCCACTTACAAAGTTGTCAATACAGAGGAGATGACAAGAAGAAGGCTTGTCAAGACCTCCGAAAAAGAAACGGTTGAGAAGGCAGCCGCTAAAAAAGAAATTGCTGAGAAAGAGGCTGCTGAGAAGCAAGCACAAGCCACTCCCCTCTCGCCTAAACCTCTTGCTGAAAGATTGAAAATTTTAACGACAAGAAAGAGGAAGAGGACGATATCGAGGCAGCTGCAGGAGAAAAAGAAGTTCAAGAAAACGATGGAGGAAATCACATTTGATGCGAGGGATCGCAATTTTGAGCAAGTAAAGAAGGCTGCTGATGAGCGTGCTGCGAAGAAAGCTGCTGATCAGCTAGCAGCCAGGGAAGCTGCTGAGTTGGTAGCCCGAGCAGCTGAGGAGGCCAGGAAGCTAGCAGTTGCGGCTACTAAGAAAGGAAAAGGGAAATATGTTGCGGAGGTTCCCATTACCAAACCTGTGATTGCTGAAAATATTGTGCTCGAACACGACGCCTTAACCGATCAAGACTTGGACACGCTGTTGGAGGTCGGAGTTTTTGATGCCCCAGACCGCCCTCATGGCCGAGGAGTCTTGATAAGGGAGCCTGCTGATGCGCAAGGAGGAAACAACAGTGCTGAGGAGGACATTGTATTTGATGAAGCTTCTTCATCTTGACGGAATGCTTAGCAATATGCTAGCGTGTCTGCTGGAGCGGTAGAGTCAAATGTTGAGGCGAGGCCTAGCGCCAAAATTCCTGCTGAGGCAAGGCCCGATGGGTATGTCAAACAAGATCCAGGTTTCTTAGCCTTCTGCTATTCCGATTCAGATTCCGATGGGGAATCTGAAGACTTTTATGATGCCCGCTTTCTGAGGAAAGTTCTGACTGGCAATAATGAGGCATTGCGAGTTCCTTTTAAAGGATTTCCAAGAAAAAGATTCAAGATCAGTCGTGTTGCGCAATGGTGTACGCCGGTTTATCTGGAGGAACAGGTAAATTTTGATCTTTTCCCAATGATTTTTGATATTGAAGAGTTTGTGTTGGCAGAGGTTGAGCGCGAGATTGCGAATGTTTTTTATGTGGAGTTGGATGAGAGCACTCCTGAAGGGAAGGTGCTGGGCAAAGAATTTAGGCGATGGAAATTCTTTGACTATGTTATGCACCAGCTTTGTTTCGAGGAGTGCATGCTGGTGATCACAACCAAATGCCTCAATCACTGGAGAAAGGAGGAGAGATGGGCCAATGATTGGATTGATCAAGTGGCAGGCACTAAACAATTTTCTGATAAACAAGTGCTTGCGAGGCTTCAAGCTATCCTAGCCCATCGGTTGTTTTCCACCTCTCAATCTCTACCTAAGTCCACATTTGCTCCTGACGGCTATTTAGATACCAAGATTGAATTATTCAAGCGCCAAGCAAAGGCAGCTGCTGAGTATCGCAGACGCCAAGCAGAGTATGAAGCGCAAAAGAAAGAAAGGATGCTAGCTAGGATGGCTGCTGCACAAGAGCAAGAAGAAATTTCTAAGAAACCGAGCAGAGAAGATCAGCTGATAGTCCTTTTCTTGGAGGATGATATTGTGGAGATAACAAAAACTGCTTTTACTGCTGAAATGTAAGAAGCCAGGGCTGCTGAGCTTGCCAAAGCCTTGGAGGGTGTACGGATGATGGAGGAAGCCGAATGGTTGGCTGAAGAAGCTCAGTACTTGAAGGCCTATGCCGATGAATCAAGTGCTGCTGAACTTGCTGAGGCTTGTAGAGCAGAGGAGGCCGAGCTCATAGATGCTGAAAATCAATATTCTGAGGCACAGGGCGATTGGTATGAAACTCAAGCCATGGATGTTGATCCAATCTCTGAAATTCATCCATCTACTAGTGGCGGAGAGCTAATAATCACAACTTCAGCTATGGATGTTATTCCTGTAAGTTCTCACACCTTCCACTCCTATGTTAACATTGTTGTCCAATACGCCATTCAACATGCTCTTTCCACTGCTATTCCCCTTGCTATCAATGAACGAGTGGCTCTGGAAGCTACCGATATAAGGAAGGAAGTGGAGGAGATAAGGAGTGAAGTGTCGGAAGTCCGATCAGATGTTGCTGAGGTAAAGAGTGATGTGTCGGGTGTGAAGGATGGGTTGGAGGTTATTGATAAGTTAGGATTTTCACCAACTTATCTTATAGTTCTTTGACTGATTGTGTAGTGTTTAGATCGTTTTTGTACTTGTTTTCATGCATGAATTGGGTTTTGTACTTGGAATGTCATGTTTGATGAATCATGCAGGTTTCTAGTCGAAAAACAGAGGAATCAGGATCCAGTGCTCGAGACCTCGTCGATCGACGAGGCATGTTGTTGCCAAACGATCGATGAAGTAAAGGAGAAGGCGATCGATGGAAGAAGGAGACCTCGTCGATCGACGCCGTTCAGAAGCAATCGACGAGGCAAGAAGTTTAGACGCGATCGACGCCAATCAGACGCGGTCGACGAGCACGCGGAAATCCTGTTTCTTATCTGATTTGGAGATAAAGGCATATCTAATCCTAGAATACTGCTAGATACATCTTTCATCTATATAAATTCATGTAAATTTCGACTTCTACTGTAGAGAGACTAGAATTAGAGAGAGAGAGTTAGAGCAATTATTAGAATATTAGAGTTGAAGAATTTTTATGTTTGAAGACAAGTTTTTACGAGAAGATTTTCGGATTCCAATTTTTATGCAATTCAGGTTGTATTTTTCTTTGATGAATATTACCTTGAATATGTGTAACTAAATCCCTTCTCAGATTCTAGGGTTTCGAACTATCAATGTATGCATGTTGTGATTAATTGAATTATTTTCCCTTTCCCTTCGTAGTTTGTGAAATCTGGTTTTATTCTTAATCTTTAAGTATGTTGGCCACAACTTAGGATTACTAGTTGAATTCTAGAGACGTAACTGTAATAGTTTTCAATCGAAAGAGATTTTCACAATATAATTTGATTTCTTGTCGTAACTGAAGGAGATTAATTGTAGGAATAAATCTGTAGATCTTTGGAGTTAGTTAATTTATCTTGAGACCGAACGGAAATAGGTAATTAATTAATCTACTTTACGAATTGTCCAACAAAGAAGTTCGTAATACTTTTCTGATGTTTCACTACGAAGAGGAATTAAAATTGGGAATTAATCGATTTGTTCATACATGTTATACTTGATAGGTAGATATCCCTGGAATCTGTGCTTCTCTTATTTGACTTCAAAAGCTTTTTAATTTTCCTGTTTAATTTTCGATAGCAAGTATTGCGATTTTCAAAACAACCAAAACCTTTTCATTCGATTTTCCTAATCAGTATTTTCAAGAACGCCTGACTTAGTACTTCAAGATTTTTCGTTATTTCTTTCCCTGAGGGATCGATAATTTTATTTGCCACTATATTATTAGCTCTGCTAAGTCACTGTTAAATAATTATAGTGATCAGTTATGAAGGAGGAAGTTGCTGAATCCCAGCAGAAGCTCACGCAAACTATTAACTCTTTCTCTACCACCTTTTTGGTTGCGATCAAAGAGGGGGGAGAGAGAATACTTGCTGAGGCAGAGCAAAGAAAGAAAGAGGAAGAAGAGCTCGCTGCTGCTGAAGAAAAGCACAGGATTGCTGAGGAGGAGCTGAAGAAGAAAGATATAGAGCTCCTGATAAGGAAGCTCGAAATGGAGAATGAGAAGCTAGCAAAGAAGCTGGAAAGGGAGGTAGCTGAGCGTGAAGCAAGCAAAGCATACTTGGACAAGTTCGTGCAGATGACCATTGGCAAATTTGATATGTATGACCAGAAGAAGCCTGCTCCTGACCCATGAACTTCATTGCAAAAGTTAGCAAGATCTCTGTATTTCCTTTTGATCTTTTTCAATTTCATTGTACATGTAATCGCTCATCATCATAATTGAAATTGGATTAGACTTAGACAATTTCTCATGTCCACTTCTGATATTTTTGCGTGTCTTAGTTGAAATACACTATCTGTGTATTCAACAAAACTGCATGTGGATGCTGAGTCTTATATCTTTTGATTGGTTGGTAAATGTTTGCTGATTTATTGGGTGCTAGAATCCCTAGCATATTCCTTTGAAGCATGTACTTATATTTTAATATAGAAATATTTCCCAGCATTTGTTGAGGGGGAATTTTTTTAAACCAATCCTTGCTAAGATTTAAGTTGGTTAAATTCTGAGGTAGATTGCTAGAACACTTGTACACTCAGAAATTTTCCTTCTTAGATTCAACAATTAGCTAGTAGGCTTTGATCGCACCAAAAAGGGGAAGCTTATTAGGAATTATGTCGTAATTCTCCCTTAGATCAAAATTATAAAAGGTTTTGTTGAATCAAAGCCTTAGTAGTTTGGTATATCATTGATGAAGTCTAGCATAGTCTAGCAACTCATGTGTAATGTCCTGTATAGGAAAATATCGAGTTGTAATAGATTAGACTGCTAGAAGCTCAGCAGATGGTAACCGCTAGAGAAGTCAGCAGACAAGGATGACTGCTCAGAAAGAAAGTAGTCATGTGCTAAGAAGAGTGATTGCTAAGGTGATAGCAATCATATGCTGAAAAGAAGAGACTGCTAGGAGCATTCGCTTAGCAGTCAGCAGAATGAAGATAGTGGAATGCTGAAGGAGTCAGCATTCGCTACTACAGTAAGAAGATAGCAGAATGCTGAAGGATCTCAGCATTTGCTGCTACGGAAGAGATTGCTAGAAGATATATAGCAATCAAGAGCCAAGACTCAAGTGCTTAGTAAGTAACTGATGAGGAGTCAACAGATTGGCTACGAAGACAGATTGCTAGAAGTACTTAGCAATCAAAAGTGTCAAATGACTTAGCCGAAGGTTTCCAGCATTCTCCGATAGAATGCTAAGCAAAGAAACCTAGCAACGACTTGCTAAAGACGCCCGTTCTGATAAAAGGTACAACAAAGGACGAAAGCCTTACCCGAAGTAGGTAAAAAGGCACTGTACCATGCCGGAAAGGAAGAAAAAGCAAGTAACACTTTTGGACGAAGAAGACTGTTGTGTCTGACGGGTATGGAGATTCAAAGTTTGAATCTCCAGGTATAAAAGACAAGTCCAAACAGAGAGACGACTACTTCTTTCATTACCTCTACAAACACTTGAGCGAATCCTTTGACAAAGCGAAGAAAAGTGAGAAAGTAGTCAGTTGGAGCTCATTAAAGACACAAGAAGATTCTCTAAGCTCCCAACTGTAGTGTCCCCCTCTTGAATATCTGACACTACATTGAAGAGATTCCTTGACTTAGCTCAAGAATCCAATCATTGGGATACCTTCCATCCTAGGAAGCATCCAGCAGTCACATCTCTGAAAAGAGATTGACTATCACGCGCTGTTGCCAAAAAACCCAGGAAAGTTCAGGAGAGAACTATAAAACCTCCATTGCAGTAAAGACAAGTTTTACGAAGGTGTGCCCTTGACTTAGCCGCAGCTGCCGATCGAAGAGATCGGAGCATCGGAGGATAGCTTTGTAGTGGCCGGCTCGAAAGCTCACCGTCTGCTACAAGTGTTCGGTGATTCCTTGTACTTCAAATATCTTTTTAGTGAAGTTCTCAGCGATACAGCTGAGGAGTGGACGTAGATCTTGTAGATCGAACCACTAAATCTTGTGTGTTCATTACTGTTTTATTGCTTACTGTTTGACTGTTGTGATTTGAAACCTAGCATCGACAGTTGCTAGAGTATACCTCTGAAACAATCATAACGTAAGACCTACCTCGAGCTAAATATTTGGAAAAGATCTAAGTGCAAGATAATCATTTATCTTCCGCTGCATTCGTGTGTTAGTTATTTGCTATTCACCACGACGACTCTGATTTGGGACCAACAGCAAGCACGAAACTTCAAGTTTCGATACTTAGGACAGCCAGTCCAAGATTCCTCAAACTGAAGAGACTGACATTCTGACACCAAGGTGAACGGTCACTGTCATCGTCAAAAAAAGTGGAGCAGGTGCAAAATATCTGGAAAAAGCACCACCTACCCGCCTATCGCAGAAGTCAACAGAGACATCCGATTAGACATCCTCCAATTTGTCTCCAACTGACATTTATTTCAAACCTTCAACCTCACGGCTATAGATACCGGATATTTCAACAGAATAAGGTTACTGGAATCGAACACTTTTACCGAGCTTAAGAATTCTTATGAGCAAAAATATCTACTCAACATTCGAGGTTGTTAAAGCTTTATGTGTGTCATTTTAGTGAACACAAGACTGAGAATATTTGTTCTTGAGTTATTTCTTGGTAATATTTCTTTCCAAGAAAGATTACAACAGTCAAGTGCGTCTTGTACTCTGACTCTTACGGGCATTCTTTCCGACGTGTTAAAGTTTCGGGTAAACTCTAAACACCCCATTCCAACGCTGAGGAGGTTGCGTGGTGTGCCCACACTCCAAAGAGCTGCGAAGTGAAGGAAAAGCAAAGGACAAGGCGAGTGATCTAGTGGACTGAAGGATGAGGCATTCTTCAGCAAGAGATAGATTGTAGGAACACCTTCTAAACTCCAACACTTAGTGGATTTCCATACTTGTGTCTGAAGAGTGTGAAGGAATTCGTGAACTGAATCACGAAGTCTGTTTGCCAAGGATCATTAATTGGAATATCAAAATAAATAGCTATGCTTATGAATGATCCTAGCATGCTCCTATATTATTATGCATAAGAAGGTTATTGCGGAATACCTGAATTGATGAACTCTAAGAACGAGTGCGCGGAGATTCCCTTTGATATTTCCCACGCACAAAGATTTAATTCCTAACAGATTGAGGAAATAAATCTTAAGAAAATAAAACAGTTATTTTCGAAAATCAAGGAGAGAGAGAAGAAGAAAAATCCTCCTGATTTGATCTTCTGATCTGTATCCCAACTCGATCGGAAAATCTGGTGAAGATTCTCTATCAGATCCCTTGCCCGGTTGAGAAGTAGAATTTCCTCCTCGTTCTCAGATCTTAGTCGATCACCACAGCTCCCAAAACCTGGTTTGATGTGTGCAACTTATAATCTTGTGGTGTGTTGAGATCTAAGGAACTGAGGCCTATTTATAGGAAAATACTGGACTTCTATTAGGCTTGAGTTTCATGGGCCAGACCGGGGACCAGAATGCAAATAGCAAATAAGGCCTATCAATTAATTAATTTCCATATTCAACCCAGAATATAATTAATTAATTAATATTGATTCATTCCACCAGAGAATCAATATTGTCCTACCTATTTGCTACCACGATTTGAGGTATGGGTTGCATGGGCTCGGTATATCTCCACATTTAAGGTTACAGACATTCGTTAATTAATTTAAGCTCTGACAAGCTATTTAATTAATTAACATCTTATATTCCTGAATCAATCCACTCAAACCTTTTCACTTATGCTTGAACTTAATCAGCCTGCAGGACTTAGCATAACGAGCCTTTTGAGCTGTTCAGGGAATGTCACCATCCTATACTGGATGTGGTTACCTAGTTCCAGTACCAGACAGTCATACACAAACTGCTATTACCCAAGATACAGATATACAAGCTCAACTAGAGCCTTTCACTGCAACTCAAAGTAATACAGAATTTGCATATACTTCTGTACCTTCATGTAGGCTTAGGATCTCGTCAAGCCATAGAGATCTAGATTCTTTTAATGTCAGATAAAAGGATCGATCTCGACTTAGGTCCTTATCAATGTGTGCCCCACACCAGCATACCAAGCTATCCAAGATAAGATGCTTATTATTGCGTATGCTGCAGCCTACACCGACAGTTTATCCTGGAACTGTCTCAGCTATGATAACTATTTATATCTCGCTAGGTCAAACGATCCATACGATCTTCCATGATCTTCTACACACCGTATGATCTCCTTATCGACGAGATAAGAGGATAATTGCGTTTGCGACACATGTTTGTTAATTCAGACAAGAGATGAACATACAACATTTATGATTCCCAGTATATTAACCAATCGACCTTGTACATAATATACCAATCATAATGCTTTCAGTATATAAATCCATCAATCTCCCACTTATACTCAAAGCATTATACAGGTGCTTTCTAGAGTATAACCCGTCTAAACTAATCTAGCTATTACATCAAACATTATACGTGGATAGCTTTGCCCTCAGCCCAAGGTTACGTACATGCATCTCGTAGACCTTCTGAGGCAGAGCCTTTGTGAATGGATCCGCTAGATTATTTCTTGTATCAATCTTCTCTACTGGTACATCACCCCTTGCTACGATTTCTCGTATAATATGGTACTTCCTTTCAATGTGTTTTGTTGCTCTGTGAGTTCGTTGTTCATTTGAATTAGCCACAGGTCCCGAATTATCACAATATATCGTGATTGTCTTGGGCAGCTTAGGAATCACGTCCAACTCCAGAAGGAAGTTTCGAAACCATACTGCTTCTTTCGAAGCTTCAGAAGCTGCCACATATTCTGCTTCCATGGTGGAGTCCGCAATGCACTTCTGCTTTGCACTCCTCCATGATATGACCCCACCTCCCAATGTAAACACATAGCCAGAGGTGGACTTCTTTTCGTCTCGGTCTGCCTGGAAATCCGAATCAGTATAACCCACAGGGCATAACTCCTTACACTGATAGACGAGACAATAGTCTCTAGTCCTTTTCAGGTATTTGAGTATGTGCTTTACCGCAGTCCAATGCGCCTGTCCAGGGTTAGACTGGTATCTCGCTACCATGCCTACAGCAAAGCAGATATCTGGCCTCGTACATAGCATTGCATACATGAGGCTCTCCACGACCGATGCATACGGCACGTTCCTCATTTCATCTTTCTCCCTTTGTGTCACCGGACACTGATCCTTGGAAAGATATATGCCATGTCTGAAGGGTAACAGACCTTTCTTGGCAGTTTGCATGCTGAAATTGGCAATCACAGTATCCACATATGATCATTGAGACAAGGTGAGCATCATCTTATTGCGCTCTCGCAATACTTTTACCCCTAGGATGTATCCTGCCTCCCCAAGGTCCTTCATATGAAACTGCTCGGATAACCACCCCTTTATGCACGACAATACTTCCACATTGTTGCCAAATAGGAGAATATTATCTACATAAAGTGCAAGGAACACCACTCTTCCGCTGACACATAGATGGTACACGCAACTCTCGTTTGAGCACTGTGAAAATCCATAGGATTTAATCACTTCATCAAAACGCAGATTCCATGACCGTGAAGCTTGTTTAAGTCCATACAGCGACTTCCTTAGCTTCCAGACCTAATGTTCTTCGCCCTTCTGCACATAACCTTCTGGCTGTTGCATATAGATGTCCCTACCTTCTTCAAGGTACCCATTTAGAAACACGGTTTTGACATCCATCTGCCAGATTTCTAGGTCCTTATGTGCTTCTAAGGCTAGGAGTATACGAATGGACTTAAGCATGGCTACCAGTGAGAAGGTCTCGTCATAGTCTACACCTTCTTTCTGACTATAACCCTTCGCCACCAGCCTTGCTTTGAAAGCGGTAATTTCACCATTCGCTCCTTTCTTTCTTTTGTATACCCATTTGCACCCTATGACTCTACAGCCATCTGCAAATCAGTTTTCTGGTATACATCCATAGCCGTAATGGATTCTATTTCGGAATCCATGGCGATCAGCCATTTGTCTGCATCTTTATCAGATACCGCCTCGTCATATGTCCAGGGATCGGTATCATCCAGTCCGTTTTCTGGGATCAAGTCAGAAGACTCTCCCACGAACATGTACCTTTCGGGTTGGTGGATAACCCTCCCACTACGACGAGGCATCTGAACCGTGTCAGTAGTTGGCACAGTACGCGTTGGTCCCATACCTTGCATTAGTGGCAGTGTTGGTATAGCCTCACCTGTTGTAGGTGGATTTACCATTACACTGGGCTCTCCTGATGGAATTGCTTCCTTGTCCTCAAGCTCGTGGAGGACAATTTCACTCTTAGATCTGTGGTTTCTTACATATTCGTCCTCCAAGAATCTCGCGTTGGTACTGACAACGACTTTTTGATTCTCAGGACAATAGAAATAACCACCTTTCGTTTGCCTAGGATATCCTACAAACAGCATCATCTTACACCTACTTTCTAACTTATCAGGTTCCTTTGTCAGCACATATGCTGGACAATCCCAAACCCTCACTCTGTTCAAACTTGGCTTTTGCCCATACCAGAGTTCCAGAGGTGTTTTAGGAACTGATTTAGAAGGTACCAGGTTAAGCAAATAGGCCGCTGTCTCCAAGGCTTATCCCCGAAACGAAATCGGCAAGCTTGCATAACTCATCATCGACCTGACCATTTCCAAGAGAGTTCTATTTCTTCTTTCCACTACACCATTTTGTTGAGGGGTTCCTGGTGCAGTCCACTGGGATGTAATCATGTTATCTGACAAATACTGCAAGAACTCGTTACTGAGGTATTCTCCACCACGATCTGATCGTAGTGCCTTGATAGTCTTACCGAGCTTCTTTTCTGCCTCAGTCCTAAACTCTTTGAATTTCTCAAAGCATTCAGACTTATGGCGAAGCAAATAGACATATCCGAATCTTGAGTAATCGTCAATGAATGTGGCAAAGTACTCATAACCTCCACGAGCTTGCGTGGACATTGGTCCACATAAGTCAGAGTGGATCAATTCCAACACATTCTCTGCTCGAGACTGACTTGCCTTAAAAGGCTTGGTCGTCATCTTTCCTTCTATACAGGACTCACAGATTTGATGCGGTACCACTTGGAAAGAATCCAAGAGCCCATCGCATGCTAATCTTTTAATCCTCTTTAGATTGATGTGACCTAGTCTCAAGTGCCAGAGATATGTTTGATCCTCATCGGAAGAAAACTTTCTCTTTAAATGATTATTATTATTGGATGAGTTTGCAACATTCACTGGAGATTTATGCATACAATCAATGATATAGAGAGAGTCAATCAGTTTGTCATGACAGATAACACCGTTATTACCAATGATAGAAACTCCACTATAAAAAATAACTGAATATCCATCACAAAATAACTTGGAAACTGAAATTAAGTTCCGCCGAAAAACCGGCACATATAAAACATCTCTCAAAATCAAAACATTGTTTTCAAAGCATAAAGTAAAATCTCCAATGGCTACTGCTGAGACTTGCTCTCCGCTGCCCATTGAGATGGTAATCTCGTCATGCTTCAGCTGCCTTGTCGGCCTGAACCCCTGCAAAGTATAACAAACATGGTCAGTAGCTCCAGTATCCACTACCCAATAATGGGTAGAAACCGATGCTAGACATGTTTCTGTTATTAATGCACATGACGTACCTTGTCTACCCGTGCCGAGCACTAGACAATCTACTTCACTTCGCTTGCCTTTGCATGGCCTGATGACATCCTCTGCTAAATCAGCTTCATCTAACCTTTTAAGCATTTCCTTTGCTTCAGCAACTGTCTTGTCAAAAGCTGACAAAGTTGGAGCAAATTCCAATGCCCTAAGATCAGATTCCTCTCGCATCAGGGCTAAGAGTAACTCAGGAAGAGTAAACTCACGCCTGGTACCGAGGGACTTTATGAAATCATCATAAGAATCAGAGAGAGTGCAGGACAATGTTTATTTCTGCCCGCTTACTGACTTGTCCACCTCTCTTTCTGTACTTTCTCATAATTCTCATCATACTGATAAAGTGCAGAAGCAACGAACTCCCATCAGTCATCCTCTTGCAGACCAGGTCTCCTACAAGATTATAACTGACAGTTCGTCTCACCTTCCCATAAACTTTCACAAGGTCCCTCCATATCTCAACAGCAGTTCCGAACTTCTTGTACTTGAGCTTTAATTCTCTAGACAGACTTTTCATGATGAGTCTGCGGGCAAACTCATCAGAAGCTACCCATCTGTCATAGAACACTCGCTCATAACTAGTACAGTTCCAATACTTGGGAGTTAGAGGGTCCATGTAAAGTATATGGGCATGTTTTGCAGTGCAGAGTATTTCCATGAAGCATAACTTCCACTCAGGATAATTCGGACCAGTTAAAGGGTTTGTTATTAAGAGGTTGACAACGTGAGCAATAGACATGTCTGAAAACAATAAATTAAACAAAAATTAAAACATAGTCGCAAACTATTGAAACAATTAAATATTGAAACCTTATGATAAAGCAATATTAATGTTTCCTCCAATTTGCCTAAGTATTACTATTGCAAGCCACACATGTGGACGTTTACAACAAAACACTTAACCAGACTGCATCTTTCAATTCCAGTCCTTTAATTCCAATCCATGTCCGGGTTCCTTAGAAAAATGGAATTAATAATTGGAGACTAACTTAAGACCATATTATCCTACTGAGCAGGGACATCACAAATGAGTTATACTCTGGATAACATCTAAGCTAGCTTACCACCAAAGTCAACCCTCCCATATAAGGATCTATTAGAACACACCCGATCCCTATAATAAGGTTGTCTCATTTAATTCAATCCCTAGAGAACTTATGAAAATTCAATACGCAAGCTACACATGTAGACGTTTACGCATGAACTCCCACTTGTCACATGAAATAAATGTTTGTTTTAAGAAATCCTATCTATTAGAACTTATGAATAATAAATTAAGTAAGATACACATGTAGACGTTTACCTAATAAATTACCCACTGCCAATAAAGGATCGCTTTGTAGAGGTCTTACTAAATCATGAGCTTAGTAATTTTTAGTTCATAAGGTTCAATTGCACAAATTATTTCATGTAGCCATAATTATAACATTGCTAAAATTCTATCATGCAAGGCATGAACCCCGAATTTATAGTTATAATTAATTACACAAAATAAATCACATTGCATGCTTTAAAGCTGTAAATAAAGGCAGTAAACGTGCTCCTATTATCTACAACATGCTTATATGCTGCGCAATTAAATTAAACACGTATATCATGTGAAGACAGATAATAAAGCAAATAAAAAATGTCCTCGTGGCCCCATGATACGAAATAAAATTAATTCTAACTTTTACAAGTTGAAATTAATAATACAGATCTTCGACTGGGCTCCCACTACTTGGATTGAGATCTGAATTTATTTTCTGAAACTGGGCCTCCAAGATTTGATCCATCAGAAAATTGGACAACTGGGCCAGTTAACCAAATCGCGGGCCTAGACACACATTGCAAGCCCAATAGCCCTCGAGAATTTAGCCCGACGAGCCACCACCGATGAACCACCGCCGCCGGCAACTCGCCGCCACCGTGAGGGCTCCCGACATGCGCAACATCCATGCATGTACGTGCATGGTTGCAGCCCGCGATGCCACCTCCTCTGGCCGTTGCCCGTTTTGCATGCCGCCGCCCCAGCTTGCCCCGACCGTCACCCGAACTGCTGTTCACCATTTTCTCCATCGTCGGCTCACTTAGGCTCGCCGGAAACATGCATGAGCGCACTTCGGCTCGCACTCGCAAACCCTAGGGTTTGCGCCGGTTGCGGCCACGCCGTCCCCACCGACCGCTGTTGCCGGCCTCCGCCTCCCGAGCCCTCACCACACCACCAGGTCCCACCGCTGTCGCCCGGAGAGCACCCGCCTGCCACCGGCGAACGCGTGTAGGGCAGCGAGGGTACTACGCGCGCGCGCGCGAACCCTAGGGTTCCGTCGTGCTGCGCGCCCCCGTCGCGCCCAGGCCGCCCTCACCTGCCATCCCGGCAGGCGCCAGCCTCCCCGCGTCACCGTCCCGAGACCCCTGCACCGCGCCTGGCCGGCTGTAGGCCGCGCGGCTGCTGCCCGTTGCGCGCGCGTTGAAACCCTAGGGTTTCCGCGCGGCTGCGCCGCCGTCGTGGCCGCCTTGCGCCTACGCCGCCGTGCCCCTTGCCGCGCGCGACCGTCGTGCATGGCCTGCTGCTGTGCCATCGTGCACCGTCGTGCGGTACTTCATTCTTCGTGTTCTTCGCGTTCTTCGTTCTTCGTTCTTTGTTTTACAGATTTAATTTTTTTTTTGAAATAAAAGATTATATGGAATAATCCTAATTACATTCTAAAATCTAAATCTAACCACGGATTTATCTCGTGGGTGAAAAACGAATCCATGTAAAAGGGCGGATTAACCCGAGAACCACAAGGACGAAAAAACATAGAATTCAATCCTAAACCATCCATTGCATGCATTCAATAATAATAATCATGCAATTCATTTTCCGATAGAGCCAATTAATTGTACCTGGCTCTGATACCAATTGAAGGGATTCGTGAACTGAATCACGAAGTCCGTTTGCCAAGGATCGTTAATTGGAATATCAAAATAAATTTCTATGCCTATGAATGATCCTAGCATGCTCCTATATTATTATGCATAAGAAGGTTTATGCGGAATACCTTAATTGATGAACTCTAAGAACGAGTGCGCGGAGATTTCCTTTGATCTTTCCCACGCACAAAGATTTAATTCCTAACAGATTGAGGAAATAAATCTTAAGAAAATAAAACAGTTATTTCCGAAAATCAAGGAGAGAGAGAAGAAGAAAAATCCTCCTGATTTGATCTTCTGATTTGTATCCCAACTCGATCTGAAAATTTGTTGAAGATTCTCTATCAGATCCCTTGCCCGGTTGAGAAGCAGAATTTCCTCCTCGTTCTCAGATCTTAGTCGATCACCACAGCTCCCAAAACCTGGTTTGCTGTGTGCAACTTATGATCTTGTGGTGTGTTGAGATCTGAGGAACTGAGGCCTATTTATAGGAAAATACTGGACTTCGATTGGGCTTGAGTTTCATGGGCCAGACCAGGGACCAGAATGCAAATAGCAAATAAGGCCTATCAATTAATTAATTCTCATATTCAACCCATAATATAATTAATTAGTTAATATTGATTCATTCCACCAGAGAATCAATACTGTCCTACCTATTTGCTACCACGTTTTGAGGTACGGGTTGCATGGGCTCGGTATATCCCCACATTTAAGGTTACAGACATTCGTTAATTAATTTAAGCTCTGACAAGCTATTTAATTAATTAACATCTTATATTCCTGAATCAATCTACTCAAACCTTTTCACTTATGCTTGAACTTAATCAGCCTGCAGGACTTAGCATAACGAGCCTTTTGAGCTGTTCAGGGAATGTCACCATCCTATATTGGATGTGGTTACCTAGTTCCAGTACCAGACAGTCATACACAAACTGCTATTACCCAAGATACAGATATACAAGCTCAACTAGAGTCTTTCACTGCAACTCAAAGTAATACACAATCTACATATACTTCTGTACCTTCATGTAGGCTTAGGATCTCGTCAAGCCATAGAGATCTAGATTCTTTTAATGTCAGATAAAAGGATCGATCTCGACTTAGGTCCTTATCAATGTGTGCCCCACACCAGCATACCAAGCCATCCAAGATAAGATGCTTATTACTGCGTATGCTGCAGCCTACACCGACAGTTTATCCTGTAACTGTCTCAGCTATGATAACTATTTATATCTCGCTAGGTCAAACGATCCATATGATCTTCCGTGATCTTCTACACACCGTATGATCTCCCTATCGATGAGATAAGAGGATAATTGCATTTGCGACACATGTTTGTTAATTCAGACAGGAGATGAACATACAACATTTATGATTCCCAGTATATTAACCAATCGACCTTGTACATAATATACCAATCATAATCCTTTCAGTATATAAATCCATCAGAGTGGACGTAGGACCTTTTAGAGTCCGAACCACTATAAACCCCTTTTTTGTCATTTACTGCTTTCATACTTATTGTTAGTTTACTTTCCTTTAAAACTCAACACTCAAGTGTTGTAGTATATACTTTACACTGACACTAAGCATAATTGACACTAAATATCTGAACTAAAGATTTGATAAATCAAGCTGACACATCACCATCACCATGGATAAGTGCAAGTTTATCGAATCAAACAAATTATATTTCTGTAGCGCATTTAATTCTACTTTGATAAAATCGGGGACCAACAAGATTGAAATTACAATCTATATAGATTTGGATAATCTTTCGATGGATCATTATTTTATTTATTTCTTGTTGGTCCTGAAATCAGAAAATATGTAATGTAGCGGAAAGTAAGTTTAAGTTGCATTTGTTCCCCGAAACTGATTGAAACTCAGTTTCGTGTTACTAAAAGTAAGTTAAGCTCAGATAGATATTAAGTAAGTTTCTCAAGAATACATTTCAATACTTAGCCAAGTATTGAAGGTTTCGAAGTAAGTTTCGGAAAACTAAGTATGCTGGAACTTTAAAAAAGCAAAAAAAGACACGGGATATTAAAGTGGTTCGGACTTAAAAATAGTACGTCCACTCTTCCGAAATTAATCGGGAATCCACTAAGTTTGGTAACAAGCATCCTTACAATCTATGAACAGCCCGTCGGCATTCCGTCCTTGAGTTTGTTGTCTTCACTCGCCTAGGAACTCCTTGTTGACTTAGTCTTCATATTGAAGTGAGGACGCACCCCGCAACCTTCTTCCCGGTAGGTTGGATGTTTACTTGTTCTTCCCAGAACTGAGTTTGGTGGCTAGACGCCCATGAGAATCAGTGTTCCAGAGAAGAACACTGACTGCTATGAATATTACTTTGAAAAGTAATATTCACCAATGATACGATCCTGGCCGGGAAGGTTTAGATCGTAGCCCAGGAACTCAACAGAAACGACTTGGACGCGACGCGGAAGCAAACAAATAGAACTAGAACAGAAAAACGACGGTAGGATAGAAGTCATGCACTTCTAATTCGACCCTTCAAATGACGTATTCTAGACAAATCTCATATACACCCCAAGATGCTGAAGAAATATCGACCCTTCAAATAATGTATTCCAGATAAATCTCATATACGCCCCAAGAAACTGAAGAACTATCAATGCAACACTGATGAAACTGATACAAAGGAAAGATCCAACACCTTTGGATTCGAAAACCTTCAAGTACCGTAGTCTAGATTGAAATCTCCTATGACCCAAGAAGCGAATTGATCCAACAACGAAGGATATAGTCGAAGACACCACCAACGGATATGACTGTCCGATTGATTAGTCAATATTGAATTTCAAGGTACTCCATAGAAATTTAAGAGCTTTCAGATAATTGGAGAATAAAACTCATGAATATTATTAAACTGAAAACTGAATTATTTGTTCCATAACAAGGCCTATATATAGACAAACTCAAATCCTAATAAGGAAATCAAATCCTAATCTAATAAGGAAATCAAATCCTAATTTCATAAGGAAATCAAATCCTAATTTCATAAGGAAATCAAATCCTAATCTAATAAGGAAATTAAATCCTATTAAACTAAGGAAATAAAATATATCTAAAAGATCCAATCCAAAATTACTTAAATAACTAACTACCAAATTTTATCAAGATAAATCAAATCTTCAATCATATCTTTAATGAATATTCTTGAAATATTTTGATAAATCTTGCGAACTATATCTCCATCATTCCCCTCTTCTTTAAAAGGATTTGTCCTCAAATCCTCGTCTGCACCGTATGCAATATCTTGCATCGCCCCTGATTAGCTTATTTGGCACATCATCTGTAAATCTCATCGAGAAGTTTCCAAAAAGTATAATTGCACTGAAATCGGACTCCTGCAACAAAAGTTATGACAACAATTTTCTCTTTTATTTTCTTTTTTTTTTGGTTTTTTTTTTCTATTTTTCTCCTTTTTTTACGTGTTTTTCTCTTCTTCTTTTTTTCAAACTCTTTTCTTTTTTATTTTTTTTTCTCTCCTTGTTTTTTTATATAAGGTAATTACCAAATTACTTGGTAATCAAGAAGGAAAAAAATATGGATTAGGAAAGATTTGAATAGATATGGTATGATACTAATAATTCAAATCTTGACTAACAAGAACCCTAAAATAACAACTCAAAGACACGAAAATATACGAATCAAGAACGACACAAAAGACACGACAGGAAACAAGATAAGACACAACTTTTTTTTAATTTTTTTTGAAATACTAAATACACGAAATTGAAAGACAAGGACGAGGAAGGATATGACCTGGATATTGATACCAAAATGATAAGGAAAAGAAAGACACAACCTGGCTTTGATACCAAAATGATACGATCCTCGCCGGGAAGGTTTAGATCGCAGCCCAAGAACTCAACAGAAATGACTCGGACGGGATGTAGAAGCAAAGAAACTGAACTGGAACAGAAAAACGACGAGGATAGAAGTCCAGCACTTCTAATTCGACCCTTCAAATGACGTATTCTAGACAAATCTCATATACACCCCAAGAAGCTGAAGAAATATCGACCCTTCAAATAATGTATTCCAGATAAATCTCATATACGCCCTAAGAAACTGAAGAATTATCAATGCAGAACTGATGAAACTCATACAATGGAAAGATCCAACACCTTTGGATTCGAAAACCTTCAAGTACCGTAGTCCAGATTGAAATCTCCTACAACCCAATAAGTGAATTGAACCAACAACGAAGAATATAGTCGAAGACACCACCAACGGATATGACTGTCTGATTGATTAGTCAATATTGAATTTCAAGGTACTCCACAGAAATTCAAGAGCTTTCAGATAATTGGAGAATAAAACTCATGAATATTATTAAACTGAAACTGAATTATTTGTTCCATAACAAGGCCTATATATAGGCAAACTCAAATCCAAATAAGGCAATCAAATCCTAATCTAATAAGGAAATTAAATCCTAATAAACTAAGGAAATAAAATATATCTAAAAGATCCAATCCAAAATTACTTAAATAACTAACTACCAAATCTTATCAAGATAAATCAAATCTTCAATGAATCTTCTTGAAATATCTTGATAAATCTTGCCAACTAGATCTCCATCAACCAAGAAGTAGCTTAAGCTTTAAGCTTAGCCTCGTGCTTTGAACCATGTAGCACGGATAAATTAACTTGAGTTGAAAACTCAAGTCTCGTGTTAAGTACACGAAGTATCAAAGGAGCTTTCTGATAAAATTTTGACAGAGTGTAGGCTTATCTTTGCTTGAGAGTTCGTAACCTTTTCTGGTTGAAATGTTGACCTATTTATAGGCACATCCTTGGGTGTTTGAATTTCTGCCCATTAGACACAAAATTCAATCGTTAGAGACAAGAGGAATGTTGTCCAATCACAAGCATTCTTTGGTTGGTCTGCTCTGCTCTGAAAAGGTTGTACTTGACTTGTACTTTTTGCCTGCTCTTGTTAGACTAAGTTTCAGTCCGAGGAATCCAAGTATGAGACATCCTCATATTGACTTTTACTTAGCATTCAATATACTTTAAGTCTGACTTTGATTGGTTCACCTTGTGTTCCTCGTGCTTATTAAAGAGAGCCTCCATACTGATAATCCAAGACTCAGTATGGGCAACCCTCACACTGACTTCTCATTGGTCGGTATGGTAATTAGGGCTGGCAATTTCTGACATGACACGAACACACACAATAAAAACGAGCACGAACACGACACGAATACGACATGAATCCATTAA
>JAPKLW010000009.1:822854-840381 GCA_026898455.1 Plectranthus barbatus | reverse complement strand
GAGCACGAACACGACACGAATACGACATGAATCCATTAAGATCAAATACGATAATGACACGACATGAAAACGACCCAACACGATAAAATAACCTTACTAAAATTGTCAGCTTTATACTTGGGACTAATTTTTTTTAATACGATACGATAACACGACACAAACACGCACGATAATAATGAGCACAAACACGACACGAACCTGTTAAGCTCAAACACGAACACAATACGTACATGTTATGCTCAAACATGATAATGACACGACACGATGAGACACGACACGATAACGACCCAACACACATGAATTGTCAACCCTAATGGTAATCTCTATACTAAGTACCCAAATTTAGTATAGACCTTGGCCAAACTTAGTGAAATCAAGTTTCACACACGAACACTTCTTCAAATCTCGAGCATTTCCCTTGCTCGGTCTTCAGCACCTAAGTTCTATTACAACTCGAACAATCCTATACACGGATTACATTATAGAACTCTAGAAACTTAGTGTTAAAGTAAGTTTTGACATATCAAAATATCAAATTAAGGATGACACTAAAACTTAGTTCCTAACATTTCTATAGATTATGATTTAAGAAGATGAATATGGTGTTGTATTCTCAATGCCACCCGAGGAAAAAAAAAAACCAAATAACTAGAGCTTATAGGGTGAGCACCATCATGTGATTTGATGAGTTTTAAATACTTTCAGAAGGGAACTACATTTGAATATATAGCAAATTATTTATTACATTAAACTTAGCACAGACGAAGATAGTTGTTTTTGGGTGCAATTATAGTGTGAGCAAAAATATTTCAACAATCAAATAGAGTTGTTGTTGTTAACTCGTTTTGGTACAATTTATAAACAAAATTAAAGATTGAGGTATTTTGAACTAACAATAATACTTTAGAGTATTTTTCCAAAAATATTAATAGGCTAGGGTATTGATTCAAAAATATTAATAGATAAGGGTATTATAATGTTTTAAATGCCATGCAAGATGCCTAGTGGAATGCCAAGTGGCATTTAACGCTTGAGTCATAAACGAATTAATCGTGTTAATTCGTTTTGGTATAATTCATAGACGAAAGTAAAGATTATGGTATTTTTAACTAAGTGTAATAGATTGGGGTAGTTTGCCAAAAAAGTCGATACTTTATAGTATTTTCTCCTATTTATCCTTTTAAAAATTAGTTGTAAAATTAATATTATCTTCATTATAAAAAGTTCTTTCATAAGTTTTTATTTTAAACAAGATACTTTTTAATGTCTAATTATTGTGCCCCATAATGGCACACCCATTCTGGACCCATTTGCAGGTTAAATGAAGCCCGGGAGGGGATGATTCAGGTTCAATAGTTTAGTCTAGCTCCGGATATCCATATTTAAGAGAAGACAACACGAGGGGAGATTGAGACGACTCGGCATAGCGATGATATCGTGGTGATCAAACTATACTGGTACAAGGCCGTTGAAGATCATGTTGTGGTCCAAATGCATATTTCCAAGGGGGAGCTGACTCGGAGGAAGGCGGCTATTCAAGCCATGTAGGTCGAGAGCGGCCCGCGTAGGCGTAGCTCTCCCGATTTGACATATATGGAAAAGATATCGTATATTTTATTTCCTTGCTTAACGATATTTATCCTTATTAGTATTATATTTAGATATGAATTAATTTATTTGAAGTAAATTAAGATTCAAATGTATGATGTCATATTTAAATTAATATTGCTTATTTATCAAGGAATTTCTCCTTATAAATACCCTAATCTCCATCATTGTAAAGGATCAAACTTTTGTGTTCTCTCATAGCATCTCCAATCCTACACTAAAATTCAAAATTTGGAGTTTTTTCATCTCCAATCCTACTGCATTTTCAAACTCAAAATGGATTTATGCATTTTATCTCTCATGTAAAACTGCATATATGCGTTCTTCGTGTAGCAACACTAAAAACCATTTTTATTTGCTATGAAGTCCTTGAAGTTTACCAATTTTAATTAAACTTGCAATTGTATAAATACATTTTTTTTGTATTTAGATTTTTTTAGGAAATTTATTTGGTTTTTAATTCTTATCATATGTAGCATAAATATGAGTATTATCAATTTTAAGATTTATGTTTAATTTCTTGAACTTGTAAATTATTTTTAAATTGCCGAGGTTGTGGTTGTATGAGTAGAAAATCATCTACGATATTGTTGAGTGAAATTATACATTATTATTTAAATAATTATTAAATCAATATCAATATCAAAAAATTAATAGATATCGATATCGAAAAATAAGGAATAAAGATGTTCATATTGCACTGAGAAATGCATTAATTGAACACATGTGGGAGGAGCATTCTAATTCCGAGATTTAAATGATCATGTATTTTGTTATCTTTAATTCCATTGTTGAGTTGTTTAATTTATTAAGTGTGTTTTTTATTATTAAATTGTTTACTTATTTAATTTTTATTATTAAAATAAATGTTAAATTCATAGATATATTAATAATATTTTATATTCGTTAATGATTAATCATGTTATAATAAATTATTTCATTGAATTTAATAAATGGATCAAATTGTAAATTTGATAAATATATTGGTAGTAGTATTTGAAAAGTATAAAAATAAAAAAATATGCTGAGAATATTTTTTGGGTTTGAGTTTGGTGTTTTTGGTTGGATATAAATTCCTATTTAATTTAATATTTACTACGTTTTGAGTTTGAGTTTGATGTTTCAGGTTGGAGATGATCTTATGTGTAATAAAATCTCAACAATAGGTTTTCACTTTCAAGTATTTTTTTCCTTTGTTTTTTCCATTATTTCGTAAAATTCCTAAAAAAACACTAATTTAATATTAACATTTTATACAATAGAATTATGAAATACTTCTTTTGTCCTAATTTATTAGTCCTATTTTTTTTTGGTTTATCCCACAAATACCATTTCAAAATGTGACTATTAATTTGAGATGGCGGGAGTAATAATTTATAAATAAGTAGAAAGTTAGTAAACATTAATATATTAATTAAAGATAATTTATTTGTTTAGGGATTTAAAAACAGCGAAGCCCGAAATCAAAGGGGTCGAGATAGATACAAATCAAAATTTGAGGGGCTACTACCTAAATCTCTCACTCCAAAAAATAAATGAGCCACCGTCGATTGTGAATGATTGTCGAGCTTCGGCCGCCATAAATTTACCAAAAATCTCTCTGTAATTTCAGTTGCAGAAATATGAATTTTTCCGACGCTAATTTGCGTCAAGCCGCACAGGTTCAGATTCTTAATGTTGTGCATTCCCCTTATTTCCGATTCACTTTTTTTTTTTTTTTTTTTTGGTATTGTTTTATTTTTTATAATGAAGTTGAATGTGATTTTGGTGCAGGCTACAGTGCTCAGATCTACTGAAGAAAACGATGGAATTCGGTATGATTCCGATTTTGCAAGAATTGAGGAGTTGATAAAAGGCAACACTCTTACTAGGTACTTGATTTCGAATTTTGGAGGTTTCACCCAATCTTAGTGCTGGAAGTTCGATTTTTGGGGATTAGTTTTTGCTGTTGGTGCGTGTTTGGGTGGATATATCTAGCGTTAGTTGTTTGTTGTTACTAAGTGAACTTGCCATCATTTTAGTTTTTGTGTAGCAACGGGTTCTCTCCATTCTGGCTGTTGTTGATCGGAAAAAAAAGGAAGAGATTGTGACTGTTGTTATGAGGAATGATTTGAACTGGCACAATACGTTGGGCTGAATTGCGAGATGTAGAGGGCTACTGAGATAGAGATGCAGTGGAGGCTTTTATAATGTTTTAATGATCTCCTTTTTAATAGTCTTATGTAACAGTTTCATTTTATTTCCAATTTTGGTATCGAGATAGGAATATGTTTTACGTTACTTTCACATTAGTAGTATGGCGTATTTTGGTGCTTACAAGAATGAAGGCTGTCAGTTTTCTAGATTTAAGACAAAACTTGTATTGAACAGAAACTAAATGTAAATCAGTCAAAGCATGCCTTCCATTACTTTCCGTTCTATAGTGAAGAAAAAAGATGCTTTCTGTCCCACTTTCAAGTTTCAACTTGAATTTCTTATAATTAACCTTTTAGTTTTGAGGGAATGTTGAAGTAGTAATAAAAGAGTAAGTGTTCATTGTTCTGCACATGTGAATCTTTGACATGGTATACCTTTTTATTTCATCTTATAGACACAGATATAAAAAGTGGAGGAAAACAACTTTCTCCATTTTCTTTTCCCATTTTCAACACAAGTCTCTTCATTACTCTAGTTTCATATGGTTAAACTTGTTTGCCCCTCATTGGAGCAGAATCGGAAACATGCTTGTTTGATTTCTCTGCTCATTGGACTTGGGTTATAATCCGTCAAACATAAAACTTATATGTGTGCCCATTCTTCTGTGAGTATACTTATAGAAATTTTAGTGATTCTTGCTGTCACTGTTGTGCAATTAATCTAGCCTTGCTAGTCTCTTATTCTCTGTACGCTCTGAAAGAAAATAAAAGAGCAGGCTATATATTTAGTCTGTGTTAAGCTGGCAAGCTTGCCATTTTTATTGTTCTTTTTGCTTGGAATTGACTTAGGGTTCAGTTTAACCATGTTTGTGATAACAATCTTTAGTTTTTTTGCATCGCTTAAAAGCTTGGTACAGAATTGTGTTGAATTTGAGTTCTACTAGTTGCTAGATAGTTCTCTTGTAACTGCCAATTTTGTAAATGAATGAAATATTGATGGGAGGAGAGACCATGTTGTCATAAGAACAGAGAGAAGTGGGAAAACAGATGCTAAAAAGGGCCGATGAGAAGAACACAACCACCCATTTCTATTGTAGTGGCAGAGGAATTTCTCCTAGAGACTCCTCTTAGCTGGAGTTCTGCCAAACTAGTCGAGTTTCAGGAAAACCTTCTGATACCTTATATGACAGTCTCTACATATTCAATTCCCCCTAGTGTAAATTTTATTTTCTTCGAATGCATTATTAGTGCATATAGTCATTGCCAGTTGTATTTGTGAATTTGCATTTGATTCTTTACAATGTAGGGAGGAAATCACTCGTTTGGTGGAGATATTAAATTCAAGGGTTGACAAGGAGGAGGATCAGATATCAAAAAGTAATGCTGAAGGAGATACTCAACTAGTTCCGTGGATGCCTGAAATACTTAAAAAACCATCTGAAGGGAAAATGGTCCAGGTTCCAGTTGGAGTTGATGCTTCCCCAATTGATATTGCTCGTGCATACATGGCTGGTCGTACCACTGAAGAAGGCCGAGATGTTCATAATTTCATCTCTAATAGTGAAAGAGCTCAACCAACCAATGAATCTGCAAGAAAGCCACTACTTTTGCCATCACCTTCACCTAAGCCATCCATATGTTGGCCTGGTGCTGTAGTGCATGATCGTCATGGTCATACACCACAGAGTCAGAGGGCGAGGAATAGGCTTCACGATTTTCCTAGGACCCCATATTCTAGGACCATATTGTCAAAGTCCACAACCAAGGTAAACATTGTTGCATTGCCAGAGTATGTTATTACTTAGGGTTACTTATTTTTACTGTGTACGTTTTTGGTGAATCCAGTTGCAAGCTGATAGTGCTCATGCAAACACATCAACTTCCTTTCAACAATCTCAGACACCTCTCTATGGGCTGGTACAATTTTTTTTCTTTCTTATAAATACCTGCTTTGTAATTATGCTATTCCCAATAATGATGCCACAGGCTGTTCCAAAGGAATGATCGCATTTATTATTGGGTATGTATATGTGTGTCTTGAAGTTCACCCGTTTTAAAAAATATCTCATCCTTCAAAATATGCGAGAAAGCTCTGGCCTTCCCAACATTTTTTAAAAGTGTCATTTGTTCATTTTCTGATTGTTGGATTGTTGATTGGTCTTGTCGCATCCCTGTGTACTGAGCTAATTTACAAAATGTGATGGATTTTATTTTAATTTTTTCCCAGATTTTTTAGGGTTGAGGCATTATTGAAAAATGTATAAAATCTCAAAACATACGTATATATTAATTTGGCCTTCATTGTTTCATTGTTAAGCAGGACCAACTAGTATTTCTTTTTAGGTTAATTGAGATTTTGTTGTAGAACTAAAATAATAAAGCATTTACATTCCCTACAATGATTTTAAATGTCTTTCAGGGGAAATTGAGAGGTGAGACAGTTGATGCCTATTGTTCTGTGGGCCCTATTCGTCGTATCAGGAATAAATTTTCATCTGAAGTTCGTCCCAGAGGTTCCATTTTCCTGAATTCTCCAAAAGAAATTCCTCCTAAAGTACCAACAACTCAAGTATTTGGAGGTTTCTTGCCAAGTGTGGAAAGGAATCTTCAACCAGGTGACACTAGTGGTGTATCTAAGTACTGGTCAGGAGACAATGTACCATATCCCTCAGATAGAGGTATGTCAAGTACGAATATATCCTCTAGTCAAGCAGCTAGGAAAGCACTGGAACTCCTTGATCGAAACAAGCCCACCCCTAAACAGAAGGAGGCTGAATTGAAGTTAGTGACAGCACAGGAATCTTCTCCTGATTCTGCTGATGTCAGGAATGTGGAAAATAGAACCTCTGCTTATGTCGAAGAACCTGCTTCCCATACATCTGGTTCAAACGTTCCTGTGGAATTTAACAAAACTAGCGGCAGCAAGTTCAATTTCTTTGGAAATTTTCATGGTAAGGGATTGAATGAGACAAGAGATGGTGCCACTGGAACTGCTAAATCGTCTAGCTCATTTTTTACGGGTGCAGATGCAATGCCTGTTTTCGGTTTTAAGGGAACTTCTGGTCCTCCGGCCAAGGTATTTAAATCACTTTTATTTTTTCCAGTGTGATTCAGGTCAACCTAAACCTGAATGATAACTTATTTACCCTTTAGAAGTCGAAAGATGTCAACAATCCTAACATGTTTTGCTTAAACAGTTTTTTTTTACATCTTGATTTCATTCCATGTTGCAGAAGGAGACAAGCTCTCAGTTTTCTCTACCACCTCCTCTAAGTAATGGACAAAATGTGAATGAAGCAGAAGCTGTGAAGAATCATGGGACAAAACCTTCACTGCCGTCAATTTCTATCAACAGGCCTCAACTACGTGCAGCTTCATCTCAAAATGGACCGGGTTTCACTTTCCCTGTATCTGCTTCTGCAGGTGTTCTATCAGAGCCACCAACTCCTTCTATCACGCCATCATCTTCAGCAAGTTTAATATCTCAACCAATTGGTGTTCCTTCCTACAGTTTCGGCACTAAGAATTCAGCAGAGAGCATGGTATTCTCGTTTCCGTCGACAAGCAGTGCTTCAAACCATGATGATTCTGATCTGAAATTTAATTTTGGATCAGACAAGAAGACTAGGTTGTCTTTTAGTTCGTTTGGAACAGACGATGCCATATGCTATTAACCTGTCTTTTTCTTTTTCTTTTGGTGGTGGCGGCAATCGTGAAATCGAGATTCATACTTGGGTCTTTCAATCTTACGAACGGGAGGGATACAATTAGATTTCAAACATACAATGCTAGTGACATCTACTCATTCAAACATTTTACTTTTTGTTTTCCATGCCGACTATTTGCTTTTGACGATTAAAATTATATTCTTGAACAAACATAAATTAAGCTATTCAATATAATATTAGAGGTAAATATATACGACAAGTATAGCATGCGAATTTTTTGAAATGGTTTGAGTTTCATAGTAATTTGTAAGAACAAAATTCTCACCTTTCAACTTTGTTTCAAAATTATAAGGTATTTAAAAAATAGGTAAATTTATATGAAACACCGTTTTTGTGAGATAGGGCGCATATGAACGGAATGCTTGTTTGTGCACAAAAATTCTGATCGGAATGATTATTTTGATAGAAAATATAATGGTGTATTTAAGCTTAGCAAATGATGTATTTATATATCATTTGTTAGGATTAAATACATCCTTTTATATTTCGATCAAAATAACTATTTACAATATGCATATCGATCAAATTTCGGGTTTTGAACATAATTTTCTAAATGTAAAATGAGATTTTGTTCGAAATCCAATTTATTATGTCTGATAAAAATACACAGTTTTGGAGAGACTCACCCTTAAAAAAAAGGCAAAAACTTGCGTTAGGCAGGCCTAAACAGTTCAGGCGGGTTTATCCTACCCAAATGGGTTCACCCATCCCAAATAGGGTATATTATATGGGTTTGGGTTTGGGTTAATGGATAAAACCCACCTAAATTTTGAGTTAATAGATAAAACCCGCCTAAATCGTTTAGGTCTGCCTAACCCAAGACCTTCCCTAAAAAAAATAGTACATCAAATTTCTGAGTCCCGTATGTAAGAAAATTAGAAAATCGATTATCGGTTTTGAGAAACCCAAGACATGAAAAAAAACGCACTCTTAGAAAAAAAATACAACAGCGACAAGAATTTCCGAATGAAAATCGACTCCTTCAATTATTTTTTGTTTAGCGGCAACAAAATAGAAAATGTTATAATTAAAATTTTATTTTATTCTGGAATAAAATATTCTCATCTAATATAATTTATCAATAATAATGTATATATATATATTAAAACAAAATCGGGGGACAACTATGTAAAATACTAAAATAACTAATATAGTTGATATAATAAACGTAAAATAACTATACATATATAAATATATTGTAATAAATATTCCCAAATCTTTCCACTTTCTTTTTAGATTTTCAATGATGTGCCCGTATATTTTTTTATTTAGTTATTTATAATGAGCAAATTATTTAAATCTATATATATATTAGAAAAAATCTAATTAGCTTGGTTTTTTATTTTCCACCCGTTATGTTCGTTAATTTTTGCACTAAAATTAATGCACTAACTTATTTAACTCAATTAATAATAAAATATTATTTTTTTAATTCATGTATCAATTTAATTATTTTTAACCTAATAACTATATTCCTCAAATATAGTCAAATTTAAACAGTATTGAGATATTGATATCTTTTGAAATTTTTTAGATTTAATATATTTCATATATTTTATCCATCAATCTATATTATATTAAAATAACAACGGAGATCATAATTGTAAAGTTACCGTTGTACTTATGATTTATTAATTGAACTTATATTTACTCTAAGACATTTAATTGTATTTTTAATATATGAAAATGTAAAAAAAAATATATAATTGATTTTATTTTAAAATTTTCTTTTATAAATTATATATTTCATAATTATATATATATATATATATATATATATATATATATATATATATATATCGAACTTATTATTTTTATTAATATCTTCTCAAAATCTTCGTTCAAAACGTATGATTTTATTGTAATTATTTAAGGAAAATATACTATAAAGATTTATGAAAATAAATAATTATTTTACTTAACTTATCTATCAATTAATCTTATATTATTTCATTATATATTCTTATATGTATTGTTAGAGTATTTTAAAATCAAATCTGAAACAATGGTAAATAAACATGAAATTTGCTATTTTAATGCATTAAAATTCAAAATGTATTGGAATATAAAGTTGTACAATAAAAATGAACGATGAAAAAAATAGATTATTGTAATAATTTTACGATAAACAAAAGAATATATTATTTTAGAGATCAAGTTATATTTTAAAATGAATCAAAAAATGGAAAAAAAATTATTACGTCACAGTATAGCTAAAATAAATTAAATTGTGTAATATTAAGATGTAAGACTACTCCTACAAAAATATTAGTGTGTCACACTATATTATAAAACAAGATAAATCTTAAAACTATTAAAATGCATTACAAAACCAAAACAAAACAAGAAATAATATTAATGCATCACACTACTTCAATATATGTATAATTCAAGAAGACAAATAAAAGTGATTCATCCACTTTTTATTTTTTATTTATAATGTACAAATCTATTTAAATATATATTTATCAAATAAAATATGATAAATATTCCATAAAAATTGATATGACTAACCAACCTAAGGTTACAATCATAAATTAGTTTCATATTTAATTGATTATACTTTAATAAGATTATTTGTTGAAATAATATTTATAAGAAAACTAGGAAAATCTTCTTAATTTGCGTTAATAATTAATTATATGCTAATATCATTTTTAACTTATAAGTATAAAGTGCTATGTAATTATATGTAACAACCCGAAATTTTTTAACATTTTTGTAACTTCTTTTATAAAATAAATTATTAATTATTATTATTTAAATCATTAAATTTCAATAAATGATAACTCACTAATTATTATTATTATTATTATTATTATTATTATTATTATTTACAAAATTCTACACATGTCCTAAATTAGTGCCTAAGATAATTCTAAGAATTTATTTACAAAATTTTACACATGTTCTAAATTAGTGCCTAAGATAATGCTATGTATTTATTTCCTCCATCAATTCAACCAAGCATTTTCACCCTATAAATAGCTATGCATTTCCATTCCCCTAACTCGCCAAGCATTGTCGTTTTGAGCTTTTAACCATGTATAAATGCAATCAAAATTTTGATTTTATTCATTAAAGTGTTAATATTATAGTAGTTAATGAGAAAATATAAATTTCGTAACAAGGAATTCAATAATAAATTTATCTTCGCTATAGAATATAAATTAACAACACATGAAAATATTACAATTTTGAAACGAGATGCTATGAGGTATATGCACTATCGTGACGACCATATTATGATATCATAATTGAAGACATTAAAAGTTGATGAGAGAGTGAGATTAAATGTATAAACCTCCAACATATTCGACAGTAGCAAATCAAATTTCATGTCAAGAAATATGAGGTTCAAGTTTAATGTGTGAAAAGTATACATTAATGCGCATAGTAAATATTTATCCAAAGATGCAAAAATAATTTAAATAATTATATCAGTTCGAAAAATTTATTTATTCTAAAAATATTGATGGGAAAGTGAAAGGTTCAAAGTTCAAGGTTTTTAGTAATAAATGTTAAAAATTAGCACACACGAATAAAAATATTTAACGAAGAAAGTTATAAAATATGAAGTAAATCCATCCTTTTATATATATATATTTTGGGATTTAAAAAATAATATATAAATATTGTTTTGAATTAGAAACTAAAACGAGTCTCACAAAATATTATTTTAAAGTTCCTAACATATTAAACAAAATACATATTATTTGCCAATAAATAATTTAAAATTAACATTATTTTCTATCAAAATGCACTATGTCTCATCGTCTCGCACAAAAATACTGTCCCGCACAAATTTTTGGCAAATTATTTAGCATTAAAAATTATAAATTATGGAGTAAAACTTATCATATCAACAAAATAAATATACAAGTCTCAATGTGAGTGTTTTACCCATGGTTAATTGATCATATGTTTGAGACATCACGAATCACCACATACCAATTTAAATAGTACACCCTAATTTAAATAAAAGAAAATAGTGTATAAACATTATTTAAATTTGAAATTAACATTTATGCTTATAAATTATGATTTATAAATTAATCAAACTAAATACGTTCATATAATATGACATATATAATTCATAAACAAATTATAAATTATATTTCTATTATGCAAATTTTATGATTTACGAATTTTAAATATTCAGAATATTTGACTAAAAGTAAAATATCAAATTTAATATTACAAAACAATTAAATTCCCACGCGATCGTGGGTGCAATACTAGTTATTCTTATATTAGAGCCAGCATCTTACGTAAAGATGAGAGGGATATGATATTGACGTTTGCCGTCCTATTATTCTACAGTCGCCCCCCACCCTATCAATCTTCCATCTTAATTTTTTTCAATCACAGCAAATAATATTTATATTTGGGGTACGCAATATAGTTAAGTGAATGAGAGATTCAATATCAAATTATTTTAAACCTTACTTTAATTCTTAAAAATATATATAATTAGAGTGGGTAATATCGATGTAATTGACTCCGACGTCTTATTATATTCTACAAAATACTTAAAATACAGTGTAATATGATTTTTTGGAAGAAACATTTTGGGAAAGGGCATAATATTCTCCAATCCCAATAGCTTGCAGTATTGTTTTAAATATAAATATATTTTATTTAAACTCACACACTCATATATTCTTAAAAAAGTTCGAAAATGTGATCCCTTAATTTAGACACGGTGCTTTTACTACTGTACCCCGAACAGAGGACTCCTCCAACATCTCCATGAATGGATTTGTCAACTACTCGCTTAATATAGATTAATTGCCTTTTCTACATGTAGTTTATAGGAAATTATGAGGAATGGCGGTGTAATTAGTTAAGTTATTAAGTTCTTTAGCTCTCTACTTAATAAAGTTCATCTATTAAATTAATTTAAAATATAACACTATATTTGTAATTATTAAAATCGCAATAAGTATAATGAGTGTTAGATGATTTTTAATAGTTGTTGGTCCCGTAATCAGAGTATGAATATGTGAAGTGGAAGCATAAATATAAAACTTGCACTTGTTCTCCTAAATCGATAGAACTTAGTTTAAGGTACTTGACAAGGTTAAGCTTAGGTTTGTCGTTATTAAGTAAGTTTCACAGTATATTCTCTTCGATACTTGGACAAGTATTAAAGGTTTTGAAAGTCACTTTGCGAAACTAAACAAGACAGAAATATAAACAAAAGCAGTAAAGAACACAAAATATTTTATAGTGGTTCGAATATAAAAATCCAACATCCACTCTTCAGACCCTTGGTCTGGATCAATCACTAAGTAAATATAAGTCTCCTTACGATCTATACATAACCCGTCGGTACCTCAGTCCTTCGGCCTGCTGTAGTCACTCGCCTAGGAACTCCTTGTACGCTTAGTCTTCAGGTTGAAGTGAGGACGACACCCCGCAGTCTACTTCCTAGTGATTGGATGTTTACTGTTCTTCCCAGAACTCAGGTGGTTGGCAAAAGCCCTTGAGAATCGTAATCCTGGAGTAGGAAACTGACTGCTATGAATATATCTTGGAAAGATATATTCATCAAAGGATAGCTTTAGCTAAGAAGCTTCAACCTCGTGCTAAGAGAGTGTAGCACGGAGTAATAACTTGAGTTAGGAACTCAAGTCTCGTGTAAAGAAACACGAAACTCAGAGAGTTTTAGCAGAGAGATGGCTTTGATATATGCTCTTTGTAGAGTGAGATTCGTTAACCGTTTAAGGTTGGGGAGACAGACCTATTTATAGAAGACCCTTTGAGCATTTTGAATTTATGCCCGTTAGACTCATAAATCTAACGAGCATAAATTCAGTCGTTAGACTCATGAAAGATGTTGTCCAACCATAGCCCATGCTATAGGTCTGCTCTGCTGTGTCAGTGTACTATACACTAACTTTGCGTCAGACTAAGTTTTAGTCTGAGGAATCCAAGTTTGGATATCCTCGTACTGACTTTTACTTAGGCATGAATATGCCGAAGTCTGACCGAGCTTCGATGTCTTCGAATAGCTCGTGCTTTGAAGGTAGAGGCTCTTATACTAACTTCCCATAGTTAGTATAGCTAGCCCTCATACTGACTTCTCATAGTCAGTATGGAAAACCCTCATACTGACTACTCATAGTCAGTATGGAAACGCCCACATACTGAGCTCTCCTAGTTAGCATGGTAAAGCCCTCATACTGACCTCTCTTAGTCAGCATGGGAAAGCCGTCATACTGACTTCTCCTAGTCAACATGGAAAAACCCTCAAACTGACTTCTCCGAGTTAGTATGGAAGACCATATACTGAGTACCCAAACTCAATCTTGGTCAAGACCATACTTGGTGAAAACCAAGTTTGAAGGCGTACATGTCTTCAGTTCTCAAGCATTTCCTATGCTCGGTTTCAGTCATTAAGTTCTATTACAACTCGATTGATCCTATACAAGGATTACAATTTTAGAACTCTAGAAACTGAAAAAACTGACTAAGATGACTTTTACAACCTTTGACCCACCAAAACTGAAAAAGTAAATGAAGGATTTTTCTAACAAAAATCCTATTACAAGTCATCAACAAGTCAGTTTATCTTTTAATATCTTTCATTACAAGTACAGGGATAAACTAACTAAAAAAAACCTATACAAAACTATTACTAGTCTATACTAGGTTGTTTCCGGTCTTCGTGCTCTTCCAATTGACTGCTGCTGGGTTTTGACCTTATTATCTCATCCCAGGAGAGCAACTAAATTATATGGCTAGTTTTTCACCCCCTTTGGTCCTTTGGTCTTCCAGCAGTTTTCAGTCTAGGAGGTAGTGGGGGCGGCTTTGCACTTTATGGGAAAGAAAGATCAAATATCTTCCATTTTCTTCTCTTCCCACCTCCCTACTTCTTCTTCATTCGCCAGGATCCCCTTCACGGAATTTTCCATTGGATGGAAGAGAGACGAGGCGAAGAAGCTCTCTAAGTGATCATGCCCCGTTGCTTGGCATGTCACCTTGAGCAGTGAGCTTTGTGGTTTGTAGAAGGAGACGACAACGGTAGAAGGTATCTTTCTGATGTCTTCTGCATCTTCTATACTTATTTTTCCCCTCTTTGACTGCACCCAAAAAGGGCAGTGAGGATATATCTTGTGGCTTGGGATGCCATTGTGCCAGATCGAAGGGAAATGATGAACGAAAATGAAGTATAAACTCGGAAGAAGGGTTCGATAATGAAGAAAGAAAATGTTTCTCAAGGAAAACGAGATGAACCCTATTTATAGCAGAAAAGAGGTCATTTAAGATGAATAAATGTGCCGTAAAAACCTTTCAATTTCTTGAAATTTAGCGACGGCTGGGATGCATTGCCTCGTGATGCGTGTTGTGAGATTTGACTGGAGCGACGTGGGAAGCAACGTTTTCCACATGTCAAATGGTGATTCATCGATGCATGATACTTATTTATAGCGTTGTAACCGATGCAATCGCCTTTGGAATTCGAAATCCCGCATTTTCATCTTCTATGTTGACTAGGAGTCAGTTGCTAAACTGAGAGTTGGAACTCAGTTTAATTCCGCATCCATCATTCAAATCTATTCTAAGTGTTGAAACCGAAAACTTGGTTTTCTTCAGCAAGTCAGTATGAACCACCGTAATTTAGAAGAATTGGCAATGTTGTGGAAGCACATACTGAGTACTAATCCTTTAAATACAAACTTGGTTGTAAGTAAGTTTCTTCTTCGTTTGTGGACGCCTCTGGGAACGATCTTTTCAGCACTTGGATAGGTGGAGAACTTCATACTGTGTTATGCAGACACCACTTGAAAGGATATTCTTCAAAGATTGGTTATGTATGAAGTCTTCATGCTGAAAAACACACCAAGTCTGTAAAACCGAGAGTTGGAACTCAGTTTTAATAAGCAACTGATCGTCCTTCAACTTTTCTTCATCAATCTTCCCTTTTGATGAAATGTTTTAGTGACACCATTTGTGAATAGGGGAGAATATAGGTAAAACTGAGAGTTGGGACTCAATTTTATTCTGCATTTACTCTTCTTAATCAGGATCTCGTTGATCTCCAATAGACCAAGTTTGATACGTAGCTCCTAGAATCTAGTCTCTTGGAGTGGTTTGGTGAAGATGTCCGTAAGTTAGTATTCAATACGGATGTACTCTATGGACACGTCCTTCTTCTCGTCATGATCTCTTATGAAATGGTGCCTTATGTCGATGTGCTTGGTTCTGGAATGATGAACTGGGTTCTTCGTGATGCACATCGCACTACTATTATCACAGTAGATCGGTACACACCTGGTTTCGACTTCATAGTCAAACAATTGTTGCTTGATCCAAATCACTTGAGTGCAACAGCTTGCGGCAGCAACATACTCAGCTTCGATTGTTGACATGGCTACTGAATGCTGATTTTTGCTGAACCAACTTACAAGCTTATGTCCTAGGAACTAACATGTTCCACTTGTGCTCTTCCGGTCGATTCTGCATCCTCCAAAATATGAATTTGAGTAAGCATTTAGTGTAAGCTCATCAGTTTTGGGATACCAATTACCTAAGAATTTTGTCCCTTTGAGGTATTTGACTATTCTTCTAGCAGCCTCCATGTGCGATTTTTTAGGATTAGCTTGAAACATCGCACATACTCCAATAGAGTAAGAAATATCTGACCTACTTGCAGTTAAGTATAGTAGTGACCCAATAATGCGTCTGTACATGGTTGGGTTGACTGCTTCACCTTCTTCATCAAGATTGATTTGAGCACTTGGACTCATAGGAATCCTCAAGGGCTTTGTCTTCTCTGGACAAAACTTGCCGATCAAGTCCTTGGTATACTTTTTCTGGTTGATGAAGATTCCTTCAAAGAACTGAATTATTTGAAGACCCAGAAAGTAAGTCAGCTTACCCATCATGCTCATCAGGAAGTTTTTTTTGCATAAGTTGGGCAAAATTTTCACACCTCTTCAAGTTTCTGCATCCGAGTAGATCTGTACAAGAAGGATGTCTGCTCCATCCTTGATCCTGAACAGTGTTGTGTTGATTTTGCTTTTCTGGAAACCATTCTTGAGGAGAAACTGAGACAACGTCTCATACCAAGCTCAGGGTGCTTGCTTTAACCCATAGAGAGCCTTCCTCAATTTATAAACTTGGTTTCCTTCTTCAAATCCTGGGGGTTGTTCCACATATACTTCTTCTTTGAGCTCCCCGTTCAAAAAGACACTCTTCACATCCATCAGGAAAATTGTGAAGTTGTTGTGAGCGGCATAAGCAAGGAATAGTCTGATAGCTTCAAGTACGGCCACTGGAGCAAAAGTCTCATCGAAGTCGATCCCTTCACATTGAGCATACCCCTTTGCTACGAGCCTTGCTTTATTCCTTACTATGTTCCCTGTCTCATCTCTCTTGTTCTTGAAGACCCATTTGGTGCCGATAACTGGCGGATGATTTGGTCGATCCACCAAGTACCATACTTCAATTCTTCTGAACTAGGGGTGGAAATAGGTCGGGCCAAGGTAGGCTTTGCTTCGATAGACCTGGGCCTGCGAAAAATTTATTAAGCCTGGGTCTGGCCTATTTACTATCATAGGCTTTTATAAAGGCCTTAGCCTGACCTTTTTAGTGATATAGGCCGGGCTTCTAGCCTACTTGAGACCTATTTAAGCCTATTTAATAATTTTTAAAAAAATATTTTTAAATTAGAAATACATTATTTGTTTTATAAATTTAATATATATATATATATATATATATAATATAACTCAATAAAAATAAGAGAAACTATATATTTCAAACTTGAAATGAGTTCTTGAATCTAATTCAGACTTTAGAATATAAACTACAAGTATAAATATTCAAGTTGTATTAAATTATGAATTTAATTTTTTATATACAATTATAAATATATCTAATAATTATATAATATATTATTTAAGTAGGCCGGCCTGTTAGGCTTGAAAGGCCGGATTTGAAGCCTGAGCCTAAGTCTGTTTAATTATATAGGCCATTAAAGAAGCCTAAGCCTGACCTTTTTACGAGATAGGCTGAGCCTGTGTAAGCTTTAAGTAGGCTGAGCCG
>JAPKLW010000009.1:702986-822844 GCA_026898455.1 Plectranthus barbatus | reverse complement strand
CATTCGTGAGCTTGTAGCTGGGCGAACCGTCCTTGATCGTCATCTTTGCGAGATCCTTCTCCTTCAAGTTGGGGACTTTGACGAACCAGTCCTCCTTGGTATCTTGGAGAGAATCTTCGCGTTCATATCTGCAATCTCATAAGTACCCAAGTTCTTTAGCTCACAAATAATAACATTAAATCTAGCTTCTATTGATTGTCATCAGGAAGCATTTGGAATGACTCATACTTATTTACACAATTTTGAAGCTTGTTTCGCTTCATATGATCAGTCACAACTCGCCAAGGAATTCCCACATCTTCTTGACGTTGTCGTAAGTAAGAGCTTTGACAACCTGTGACTCTGGTAGGGATTGAAGAATAAGCTCCATAGCCACTGAATCCAGCTGAAAACGAATTTTGTCGTCGTTCGTCCACTCAACATAATGTTAGTACACTATCTTCGGGCCTCCTGCTCTTCCGAGCTGCGTGTTTACTTTGGTGATCTTCAATGGTTCGGTGGATAGAACCTCAGCCATCTCTGGATGGACGTTCTTCAGCATTATCAGCGAGTGCTTCTTCCATATATCAAAATTTTCTGACGAATACTTTGGAAGCTTCGTAATGTGTGCCATCTCTGCGTACCTAAGCTTGAATACACACAAACAAAAACAAGGTGCAAGGAACATAGATTTGGTCCTAAGCGACTCAACACAACCTTGGTCTGTAAGAACCTTGGCGTGTGATACCACTTGTTGGTCCCGAAATTAGAGTACGAATATGTGCAGCAGAAGTATAAATATATAACTTGCACTTGTTCTCCTAAACCGAAAAAACTTAGTTTAGGGTACTTGAAAAGGTTAAGCTTAGGTATGTCGTTATTAAGTAAGTTTTACAGTATGTACTCTTCAATACTTGGACAATTATTGAAGGTTTTAAAGTTAGTTTGTGAAATTAAACAAGATAGAAATATAATGAAAGCAGTAAAGAACACTAGATATTTTAGAGTGGTTTGTATCTAAAAATCCAACATCCACTCTTGAGATCCTTGGCCTGGATAAATCAATAAGTAAATACGACTCTCCTTACGATCTATACACAAGCCTTTGGCACCTCCGTCCTTCGGCCTCCTGTGGTCACTCGCCTAGGAACTCCTTGTACGCTTAGTCTTCAGGTTGAAGTGAGGACGACACCCCGCAGCCTTCGTCCTGGTGGTTGGATGTTTACTATTCTTCTTAAAACTCAGGTGGTCGGCAAAATCCCGTGAGAATAAGAATTCCAGAGTAGGAAACTGACTGCTATGAATATATCTTAGAAAGATATATTCACCAAAGGATAGCTTTAGCTAAGAAGCTTCAGCCTCATGTTAAGAGAGTGCAGCACGGAGTAATAACTTGAGTCAATAACTCAAGTCTCGCGTAAAGAAACATGAAAACTCAGAGAGTTTTAGCAAAGAGATGGCTTAGATATATGCTCTTTGTAGAGTGGGATTCGTTAACCGTTTAAGGTTGGAGAGGCAGACCTATTTATAGAGGACTCCTCGAGCATTTCGAATTTATGCTCGTTAGATACATAAATCAAGTTGTTAGACTCATGACAGATGTCGTCCAAATATAGCCCATGCTATAGGTCTGCTCTACTCAGCTGTGTCAGTGTACTATACAATAACTTTGTGTCAGACTTAGTTTCAGTCTGAGGAATCCAAGTTTGGATCCTCGCCGAAGTCTGACCGAGCTTCGATGTCCTTGAATAGCTCGTGCTTTGAAGGTAGAGGCTCTCATACTGACTTCCCATAGTCAGTATGGCTAACCCTCATACTGACTTCCCATAGTCAGTATGAAAAATCCTCATACTGACTTCACATAGTTAGTATGGAAACGCCACCGGCCCTGAGGCCGTGCGAGAGGTGCGCCGCACTGGGGCCTCCGAATGAGAGGGGCACCATTTTTAAAAAATATGTATAGTAGTAATGTTATGCTAATTTATCTTAGTACACATTTAAACAAATTTAATAAAAAACTGAATTTTTAGCTTAAATAAATAGATTAACAAAAAATTATAATTTATATTTATCCTAATACAGATATTTAGTTCAATCTAAATAAAAAAAACGAGACAAGATACGATTTATTTGTTCAACTATATGAGTGATGATTTCTATTACTAATTAAAAACAAATATTTATAGTCATGTCACATAATTTGCAACAAAAATCTCATTCTTTTCAAAAATGGAATGTCTCATCATCTAAACGTTACGGTAGTTAGGTAATTCATAATTTATTTTTGTTTTTTAGGATACATATATAGTATTTATCTTGGATGAGTTTTGTCAAATTTCACAACTTCATGGTTTTAGATTTTTTTGTTCATTGTTGAATAGTTTACTTGCATAGTTTTAAATTCTTACATGTTATTTTGTTTGATTTTTTTTAGAATTTAGTTAATTTAATTTATTTTTATTTTATTTTCAACCGTTGTTTCATAAACTAAACACCATGCAATATATGTCTTTTACACTGCTTTAGATATATTGACTTATTTAAAAACATTGAATAATTTCATACATATGACAATACCAATTGCCGTTGCATAAGTTGGGAGATCTTTTTCAAAATTTAAGTTATTGAAATATTATATGCGATTGAATATGTCACAAGAAATATCGAGTGAACTTGCTTTGACATAATATTGAATATTATATTTTATTAATATTCTTATTTATAATTAAAAAAATTAGGGCACCATTTTTCTTGTTTGCACGGGGCCTCCAAAATTACAGGGCCGGCCCTGGGAAACGCCCTCATACTGACCTCTCCTAGTCAGCATGGTAAAGCCCTCATACTGACTTCTCCTAGTCAGTATGGGAAAGCCCTTATACTGACTTCTCCTAGTTAGTATGCAAGACCCTATACTGAGTACCAAAACTCAGTCTTGGTCAAGGTCATACTTGGTGAAAACCAATTTTCAAGGCGTACATGTCTTCAGTTCTCGAGCATTTCCTATGCTTGATCTTCAACCACAAAGTTCTATTACAACTCAATTGATCCTATTCAAGGACTACAATTTTAGAACTCTAGAAACTGAAAATACTGACTAAGATGACTTTTACAACTTTTGACCCACCAAAAAACAAAAAGTAAATGAATAATTAAACAAAATTTTAAATAAAAATATTTGTTTAAGCTCGATTAAATTCATAAACATCAAAATATTTGATAATAAAACTTGAAACTTGCCCGACTTAATAAAAAATAAATAAGACATTAGTAAAATACTACTTGATTCGATTACACACCTAATTACAAATGCTGCTACTTAAGAAAACAAGAAATTGCAGATTTATTCTTGAAAAATCTATTTGATCATGTTGTTTGTCAGTCTTCTGGGGTTATAGAGATAAAAACACATTATTTGTGACCAAGAGGTCATGTGTTCAAATTTTCCCGAAGATAATGTGTGAATGCGAATTAATATCTCCTTTCCGATTATATGGTCTAGTTTGATCATGCACGTTTGTCAAAAATTATTTATAAAAATAATATATTAAACAAACTTACATACTTACCCTTATTTAAAGCATTAATTAATCTCCTTTTCTTAATATTACTTTTAATATTCTTATTTTCCAAAGTTTTTCAGAAATGCAATTGTAAATGACTAGAGAAATTCAATACTAAATATAGAAATTTGATCATATTGAGACATTCTAAAATAATAATCTGGATCAAATAATTATGACGAATTGAGTACATTATTATTAAAGAAAAGTAAGTAATCAATGACTGGATTCCATTATTTAGTTCGATGAACGCCCTTGTTTTGAGGAATGTAATAAAGTTCGAGAAAAAAAGAAGATGAAAGAAATAATAAATCTCAGGTGCACACGCATATTCAATACCCACCAACCACTTATTATTTTTTTTTCGGCATTCAATATAAACCAACCACTTTATTTATGAATTTTCTTTCCTCCAATAAACAGACCAGAGGTGTTAGATACTACATACATTACACATTTAAAACATATCTATATCTATCATGTCAACAATCTTATTTTTGCTTCCTAAATTGGCCAATTTATTAAATATACTTTTTGTGGCACAACATTATTAAATATACTTGAACACACGTAAATATATATAGCTGTAGAAACAGTATTAAAAATAGATTTCTACTAAATAGAATGAACTTACATCATTCATTTAAAAATAATAAATAATTTATATTAATTTTTTTTTCAAAATCGTTTGCTTATTTTTTTAAGTTATATTTGAAATATATCATGCATAATTGTTATGTTAAAAGTTGATTTGTTTTAAATAGGAATAAATTTACATCATTCATTTTAATGTGTGATGGTCCGAACTGATTCTTACTCAAATCAATTCGTACTTCCTAAAAATTAATTAATTGTCAAGTTGAGTAAGTTAGCCGATTTAGTTAATACACCAACAACTTAGTCAATTGTTGGGTTTCAAATAAACTAACAAGAAAGATAAGCAAATCAAAGTAGTAAATAACACATGATATATAGTGGTTTGGATGGATCGCGAGATGGATTGAAAATTCACTAGAACAAATTTCAACACAATGCAACAATGTCTTCCGATTTCGGGAAGCTCCTATGTCCTCCGAATTCCAAACAACTACAGGCAACGAGTTTTACCGCGCGAGTCCACATGTTAGACTCTCCGGCTGTCTTCAATATGATTGACTCTATCATGAACTCGTCTTTAGACCTACGAGCTAGATAAGTGAGAGTTTACACTCCTCAAAAAACTCGGGATTGTTAAATGAATGTTGGGTAGACTTAAGATGGATCAAGAAGTCTATCTCGAATCTAAAATCTCTTAAAAGAATCTAAATCCGGTTAACTCAATCTAAATAGCTATGAGTCTTGTGTAACTCAATCTAAATAGCTAGCGTGAGCTGATTCCTAAAATTATTACAACTTCGATGAATCTATATAAGTTACAAGTTTGGAATCACTTTAATAATCAATTCTATTTAGTCAGTCATATATATTTGGTTGATGATTAATTTGTTTAACACATCAAAACTACAAATTTTCTAATGCTAGTTATGCATTTCGATGAAATAAATTATTAAATAAAATAATATAATATATTAAATGAACATGCACAATATAATAATAAATCAAGCATAGAACTTAACTACTAAATATAATATCTCAAACTTAGTTAACAAAGTAAAATAAATAATTAGTTAGAATCTACCCCTTATATGTGTGTGCATGATATGAATTTTGCGACTAAATCGAACCAATATTATATTGCAAATAACTCCATTAAAAAAAAACCATCGATGAAACAATCAAACAGAAGTAGCAACAACACTGACATTACAAAGTAAATGCAAGAAATATAATTATTGTCATCATAGGCTTGAATATCTTCAGGCTAGCTGCTATAGAAGTAGTGAATGATAGTGGTGAAGATGGATCATTTGTTCAGAACTGCAGCCCTTCTCATTTGATGCTTCTCAGACCCCTGTTCAACATCAAAACCAAACACCTTTATAAAAATATATCACATTTTCATGATCATGCATTTTATACATATCATACAGTCCCTAAATATGTGAGCAAAAAAAATAATCACCGATGAGACAAGAATGTAAGTTTGTGTCTTAAATGTTGGTCAACTTTTATTACAAGAAATCATTTTTTCCTACTAGAGTGTCTTGTCATAAGCGTTATTGGAATAAATGAAGGATGAAATGAAATATATTTTTTGGAATTGATTGAATTATTGCCCTAAAGTTCATGATATAATTTACTATATATATAGCCATATTCATTTATTGCTTTTGAAACCTATATATACAAGCACGAATTATGTTGATCAGAAATTAAGTGCATTTTTAGTATATACAAGAAAATATATAAATGAAGAGCAAAATATATGATTAAGAGAAGTGATTACCTCATTAAGTTTAGCTTGGTTGTTATTGCTCTCCAGCATCAGTCCAAAATGGATATGAGGAAAATGTGCCCACTATCACCGCACAAAATCCACCAGTTATTACCCACCATAACATTCAATTATATTACAAATTTCTAAATATCTATCTATCTATCTATATATATATATAGAAAATAGAGAGAGAAAGGAATAAAATAATAGAATGTGCAATATTCTAATTATGTGGAGTATTACATATTATAAAAAAAAAAAAAAAGGACTAGTTTTATAGTAGGGCTACTCACATTTTTGGCAGCAGTGCTGAAAGCTTCCCTGTGGGTAATATCTGGATTATTAGCCTTGATTCTTTGAATCTCCTCCCTAAAATCATAAATATTACTTCAATTAATTAAACCAACAACCAAAGTTTAAAACAGACAAAAATAATAATAATAATAAAGAGGAGTTTCTTGAATAATAAATGCTACAGAATGAAATGATGATTTGAGGGTTGCATTACTTAATGAACTGATTGTATGCGGAGGGAACGCGCTGCCGTTTCTCCGGAGCTGTGACAAAAAAAGCAGATAATCTTGATTGTTGCTCATATTAAATAATCAGAAAAAAGTGGCATTAAATGAATGAGATGAAAGATATGCACAAGGCAAATAATTGAGTTGAAATAATAACTTACGACGATTCACGAGTCTTGGATCTGGTTTATTGATGAAGCTGGAAGGCTGCATTGGCATCCTGGGGTTCCATCTGGGGGTGGTGTTGGAGGAGGAGCCGCCCAGCTCCACCCTGTATTCCGGCGACGCGTAGCTAGGAACCTAATACATATATATACACACATGTATCATAAAATCAGCAATATTTAATTTCCACCAAATGAAAAACAAAAAATAAAACCATGTTCTCTTCATATATGATTGCATGTAAAACTTCATGAAAGGTATAATACAAATCAAATTTAAGTGGAATTTGCAATAAGAAGTCATGAGCAAATATAATAATTAATTTGAAAAGGAATATATATATATATATATATATAGAGAGAGAGAGAGAGAGAGCGATAAGGTATTATGGTGAGAAGATGTCTTCTCAGAAGTGACTGAATTAGTTAGGATGATAAAGTGAAATAGCAGCATGTATTTGACAGTTGCTAGATCTATCAATCTATAAATATATAAGTAAATTAAAAAAACTTAAAATAATCTATGTTTCCATTGCAGCAGACAGTTTCCTGATCAAGAGAAAATTCCTCAAGGTTTTTTCTTTGTTTGTTTTAAGAATGTCCAAACTTTTCAAATAAATAAGTAAACAAGCATGTAAAGTGCATGGAGCCAATAAATCATAAAAAAGAAAAGCTCAAAAACAACATTCAAAGAAAGAAAAAGCATAATTGTGTAGGTACTTGGATTCTGGCGGCTGTTAGGCAACTAGGTTTTGTGAGATACAGTAAGAAAATGGTTTATATGATTTAAAAATAAAAAGAGGGTTTGATTCCCCTCAAAAGAAGCAAAACCAAGAAACCCTAGATTTCAGAAGGCTATGAAATTCGATGATCGCCCACAAATTGAGCTGCAAATGTTGAGAGAGAGGAGAGAGAGAGACCTGAACATCTTGCCATGAGGGCTGCAGGCATTGGAATGCAGCAGCCATGTTCACTGTCCAAAGATTAGTGCAGTGCCCACATCGAACTGTCACAACATCAAAAAGACTGCTGCATGGAACACTCACCTGCACATTTCCAAATTAATTACCAACCAAAGACAAAAAATTGGCAATTTTTTCACACACAAGGAAAATCCCTCCTTTCCAGATCCCTAATTAAAGAAAGAAATAAAGCAGAAAGAAGTCGTTTAAAGAAAACACTATATGTTTGTTTATGATGAAGATACTAATTAGGGTTAGTTTGTTTAAAATCGTATCCAAGAACATAATTTCAGTTTCATTTTCTACTAAAATTGAAAAAAAAAAAAAAAGAAGTGGCTTTATTGAAAAACATAGATTGGAAATCCAAGTAGATAAGGAGATGTCTTCATCAGCTTAAGACAAGAAAACTACTTTTCTTTTTAAAATCAACCAATCAAACTAAAAACGATAGAGAGAGAAGAAGATCTGCAGGTTATCTCTATCAAGAGGTGATGATCCTAGAACAAGATCATGAGAAATGGATTTTTTTGAAGAGGAGAAAAAGAAAAGGTTTCAAGATGTAGACATGACTGCATCGAAAACACACACACACACACAAAGGAAACCCTGATGATGAAGTGTTTTGCAGCACAATAGCACCAAAAAACCTGATTTCTGAATCAAGGGTCAGCTTTAATCATCACAGAAATCGTTCTTTCTTTGAAGAAAAAAACAAGTAATAATAAAAACTTAAAAAAAAAAGGGGGGGGAGCAAGGGAGGTCGGCCCACAAGCGCAAAAACACGCGCATATATCGATGAGCAGCTCCATGCATAATGAATGAAGGGTTTAAAAAAGCAGATCAGAATGTTTGTGCAGTCTACCGCAAGAATAATATTGCAGAAGTTGCAAGGAATGTAACAAAGCTGCTCCGCCACATCCATTTCTTGAGAAAATGAAGGAAGAAGAAGAAATAGATTCAAGCAAGAACTTGAAAGGGCAAGGGCAAGTACTATCACTCTCTCTCTCTCTCTAGATAGGTAGTTGATTACTTCGAAGATGAGTTATGCACATCACAGCAGCAAAATCGGCCCAGCTATATAAAGAAATTGGAGGACTAAAAACGAAAAAACGAAACTTTCAAAAGAGACCCCCTGAAAAAGAAGAAATAATTTAATCTATGTGCAGAAAATATCAAAATATTAGGGATGAAGGGCAGCGGTAATTAAATGTTCAAGGACAATGGATTTATGAGGGCTGGGAGGATAAGCGAAACCCCCCAAATTAAAAAAAAAAAAAAAAAAACAGTGCATGTGGGGGAGAGGGTTTTGATTGTTGCAATTATTTGTGATGAATAATGTGTTGACCACTCTCTTTCACCACCATCCCACAGCGGCCGAGGGGGCGGATTTTTCATTCATCATCACCTACACATACATACACCCATAATACATACACACATATTAATCTTTTTTTTTGAATTACATAATTATGCATTATTAGGGTTTCTTTTTCTTATTCTCCAGCTAGTGCAACACTTTTATATAATTAAATTATAATATTAAATTGATACTGTAAAAAAAGTCCGATCGTGAATTTCTAATTTACTTATAGATAAGTAGTACTTTTAAATTACAGCACCTTTAATATTTAAGCTCCTTTCTTTTTGTTAAAGTATAATGTGGGTATAGTGTATAATCTGATTCTTCAACAATCTTAGGTCATTATTATGAAATAAGTAACGTGTTTTCCAAAATTAAAAGAAGATGTGCATATATTTGTTTATAGACCACATTAAAGAAAATAATAATTCACAAAAACAGAAAGAAAACAACCCTTCTGGGACATGACTTGCCTCACCAAAATGAACTATGTGGCGCCACTGCTTTCTAATTTTTGCAGACATTAGAGATGATCAAAATCGAATTGATTTTTTTTTTTTAAATCTGCTTTAAGTTGGTCACCACAACTACTTAGTAATTAAAAATTAATGTTGTGATTCGACTAAACTATATTTTTAGATCGGTTTAATTTTGACCCAAAATTTTGTATGGAAATGCAAGGCTATCGAACTAATATATTTGAATTTTCTTTTCCATTTAAACTATTTGATGCATAATTATCCTCTTTTCAGAAAAACGCAAACCCTATCCGCTCATCTCTCTGCCTCTTCGACTATACTCCGTCTCTCTCTCTATCCCCCTTTCTCACACACTCAAATATTTATGAAAAATTTCGAACTCATAACTTTTTAATTAAATAAAGATATTTTCAACATTGCGTCCTCAATCTTTTTTCATTTATTTTCTTTGCATTTTTTATAAAATATAAATGCATTTATTTAAACAGTCAAACCCAAATATCTCAAAAAATCTAGAATTCATGAATTCTTAGTTACATGCAACTTTTATATTTTTTTTATCCTCAAATCTTTGACAAATTAATGATAGAGAAAATACTTTATTTTTAACTGCTGCAATTGGTCATTTAGCTTGTCTCGACTCTGGGGATACACGGTACTACATGTGCCGAATAGTCACCGAATAAACCTGACATTTCATCAGCATTAACAAACCCTTTAAGAAAATCCACCAATTCCAATATAAAATTGGATTTAAAAAAAAAAAAAGAAAAGTTATAGATTGTAATCAAATAAAATAAAGGTGAACATGTACAAATAATAAAGTTGTTTGATTATGTTTACCATATTACATAATCAAGCAATGTGATAAACATAATTAAGCAACTTTCTCATTTCTCTCATAATAGAGGAAATGAATCTCATGCTAGAAGTTAGTTTATATTAAATAAAAAATAAGAATGAAGCTACATCATCCATCTCAAAAAATCAATAATTGAGATTATAACTTCTTCTAAAATTAAAATAATATGTAGGAATGAATCATGCTTAATCATATGCAAACTAGGATAAATATGGTAGCTAAAACAAAATATTGACATTTGATTTTAATAAAAAAAATAGATGACATTAAGTTTTTTAAGTAGGCGGTTATTCATTTTAAGATGAACGATTATGTATTTTGAATAAGCATAATGTAATAATTAATAATGAAAAATATATACGAATTAGCACAAAAAAATTAACATCGAATCTAATCCATACATGTATAAACAGTTTATATATTTGACATGAAATAAATAAATAAATGCAAAGGGCAGTATATAATTTAGGGAGACATAAAAGTAAATGCAAAACCCAAATATAGCATATTGGTGGATTGCATTCTTCATATTTGGGCCAGACTCCTTTGTCTCTAAATTATCCGACAACACATATCAATATTGCATAGTTTTACTAAAGGGAATTAAAATCAACAATTCATACAAAATGCTTACACATAGAATTTCTTATTTAACTTAAAACTTAAAATTGCTATTTTTTCCACATTTTCACTATTGGTTACATATCTATGCATACTATAATTTAAAAAATATGACTTGGAGTAATTACCCATCGTATTTAGTATTTAATTTCATCGGATTAATTAAAAATTTTGATTCATTTGGATTCGGGTTATCCTTATATTCCAAATATATTTCTATATTTAACTAATTAGAAAATTGTAAAAACTAGGTGCTAGAGCAAGAAGTGATCAATGATGCAAAAGCAAAACGAACAATGAACGGCTCTCGTAAAACTTCCATTAATAACATGAGTGAACTAAATTTACCGAAAGAGATTACGAGAATATACATAAATGTGGCTGTATTACTAAAGAGTGCTTTAAATATTTAGTATTTGTTACTCCTACCTAGTTGGCGGCCCTGAGGCTGTGCGAGAGGTGCGCCGCACCGGGGCCTCCAACTTAAGGAGGCACCATTTTTCAAAGAATCATATATTAATAGTAATATTATACTATTAATTTATCTTAGTAGGGGCACCATTTAAAAAAGATATAAAATTAAAAGAACTTAATCTTTAACTTAATTAAAAAGATTTACAAAAAAATATTTCTAATCTAATAAAGATGTTTAGCTCAAAATATATTAAAAATAAAATATTAAGATTTATTAAGATATCAAATAATATATGAATTTTATTCTACATATCAATTAAGATATAAAATTTATATTATTCATAACATAATACGACGACCAAAATATTGGTTGATCTCTTCTAGAATACGAAGCTACTACTCTCTCTTCACTTTTTCATTGCTTCTCTAGTTCTCTTCTTACTTTTTCATTTTTTAATATTATACAAACGGATTTTAGTAAATAACAACTGACAACAAGTTAATAAGGTAGTCCTTCAATTTTTCTTAAACAAATATTGTCTATCATGTGAATTATTTTATGGTCATAATGTTGTGCGATTTTTTTTTTAAAAAAAACCCTATCAGATTTTCTTGCTCATTTGCTTGAATTTCTAACCCTTCGCTTTAAAATTTTCCAGAGCGGCGTTAGATTTTAATTTTTTTGATTTTATTTATTTTATATTAATCATAATAATATTATGTCAATCTTTTTTATTGAGCTAGTATACATTTATCTTATTTTGAACAAAAAAAAAAGAAAGAAAAATGATGTTGAAAAATCTCAAAAAGATTGCTGAAAAAATGCACGAGAATTATTTTTAAATGATGTCTATACATTTAGTTTAAATGACATCATTTAATTTATTTTTATTTTTTTTGTGTTTATTTAAAAATAAAGTGAATTTCATAAGATGGTTGTGAATTCGTGAAGGACTTAAGTTTTTTTGTTATAAGATATTTATGAATAAATTTTTCAATTTTAAATAGGATAGATGATTTTAAAATGTATTTTATATTATATTTTATAATTGTTTAATTTTAATAGGGGCACTAAATTTCTATTCGCACCAGACCCTGAAATTTACAGGGCCGGACCTGCTCATACCAACATGATGCATAATCTTTTTGGACACTTATCCTAGCTAGGCAAATCCCAAAATTAATTGTGCTTGACTTGGTAGAACTAAAATGATTGACTTATTGAGCAACTTCTCAGGATGAGTTGCATAAGAATAATGTACGTTGAATTTTTTTTTATGTTTGTATCATACAAAGCATGCAAGTAAAGATTTAAGTAGGTTTGTGAGATCAACTAGTTTGGAATCAATCTTGATCTAAAAACTAAATCATACCATTGATAGGTGATTTAACCAACCTTAAGTGAGCTCTTTTATTTGGGCCTTGGGAGCGGGATGTTACATAAATTATACAAAGAAACTCCTATTTTATAAATAGATAAGATACTCCTTATAATATCATAAATATTGATAGTACATATTTTATAGTTATTATTAAACATTCTTAAATAATAAATAATCAAATTATATAAAAATAAATTAATCCATCCGTCCCGTTATAATAGTCACTTTTATTTTCGGCATAAAAATTAAGAATTGTAAGTATATAATAAATTAGTGTGATTAATATTTTATTATTGAATATGAAAACATTGTCATTTTTAGAAATGAGACAATTTGGTTGGGAGTATTCATTAAAAAATACCATGTTGATGTTGCGTGGCATTTTAACAAAATATTCTCTAACAAAAAACATGAAATATAATTTTTAATTAAACAAGATAATATGCATGCCTTTTTTTTGTCTCCCTAAATTTGTGGGAGAATGAGGCTCTATGTATATGTGCGCGCACAAAAATAAATATTTGTTATTCCTTCTCGGGCTTCTCGTATTTATTTGATGTGTTTGTATGGATGCATCAAATTTCTAAGTCATTTATTTCCCACTTATGGTTAAGCCAATGCCAATATCTTCTTTTCTAACTCATAATTCATATGTTAAATAATCTTTCTCTTGTCCCGGTCGAGGTATAGTATTGAAAATATTTTATTTATAACTAAAATATCGTAGGTTTAAATTTCATCAGATATATTTGAATGTGTACAATAATATATATATATATATATATATATATATATATATATATATAGGGGTGCACTAGGGTGGAAACCCCCTCTTAGAAGTGAAATAAGACATAATCCTAGCCTTTAATTGTCAGATTCAACGGATGAGATTGAATTGTAACATGTTAAAAATTTGCTGCAACATTAGAGATAAAAAATTGCATAAAAGGTTAAATGGGTAATATTACATAACTGCATAACTTACCCACGATTCAATCTCCTTAATTATCGGCCATTAACTGTGACAATATGGAAGGTTTAATGAAAATCAAATCAAATTAAATCCAGCCAATATCTTTCACCAACCGCATTTACTGCGGTAAAATCAAAATCATTTCATCGTCTTCGTCTGAAAGAAGGCGAAAAATTTTTGCACCAAAAAGGAGATCCATTTTCAAGCTATCGGACTGGACGCGGATCTTTGGTGGCCGACGGAGTGCAAATCTCTTGCGAAAAAAGTTGGGTACATTATTTATCAAGTTGTTCAGTAGTAAAAATGCCGATTGGTTGCGACGGCGTTGTTTTGATTTTTTTTTTGTTAGACGTTTCTTTGACTTGAATATTTTTATTTCAATATCTAGATTTTCGTCGTACTAGTTCAGGAATTCAATTATGTATACTGTAATAGATTAGAAGCGATATGCGTAATTATTTAACATTTTTTTTTTGTGGAAAAACTCATATTTTTGAAGGTTCACTTCCACCGGGAATTTGACTGAGAATCTGCAAGATTGTCCGACAAGTGACGACCAGTTGACCAAATCGAAGTGAAACAGGTAAAAACTGTAAATGTTGAATTGGAAGTGGAAAACAACAGTAATGTTGAGGAGGAGTTGGAACAACACACATCAGCAAGTGTTTTGGTAAGAATTAAATGGTCTAATTATTGACATAATGACTACATCTGTGGTCTATTTAATTTTTGTAAATGTAGTTTTAAATTTAATAATAAAACAAATCTATCCAATATATTTCAGGAATCCGGGAAGGTTGATGATGATGACTTTGAAGAAAATGTGCCGGTAAACTATTCTTATTTTCCATATATTAAATATTTTTTTAGTTTGAAAAAAATGAATGTTATTTGCTTAAATTCAGTTAAAATATTGCATAATATGAATTAATTAATGTATTTGTTCAAGATTGCAAAATTGCAGATTCAGAAATCAAGTGAGCGGCCACAAAATTCTGATGTTGGAATACAAACTACCAAAAAGACTGTGAACGTAAGATGCAATATTAGGTTTTAATTTTAACATGAAAAAGCATTACATATTTTGCACTAATGATATACAAAATTTTGTTTTATTATAAAAAGAGAAAGAAGTCGAGACAAGCAGGCAAATGCAAACCCGAAAGGCAGTCGAAAGGAAAAAATCCAGCAAGCTAGTATCTCCATATGTTGTGAAGAAGAAGGTGCCAAGTACGCGAACAATGATCGCTCAGAGAAATCTATTTTTGTTTTCTGAACTCTTTAATATATGGTGGTTATCGATATTAATGTACATAATTAGGCTATTGAACTTTAAACAACAGTTTTTCAAGCCTTTCTATGCAATGATTTATATTATTATTTGCACATTCATTCTACAACTAATTAAGCTATTCATTCAGCGTTAAAATAAGTAATATTTAATATCATTCTTAATGTATATAATTTCGAAAAACTTTAAAAGTTATAAAATCGTTAACATGATGAATTGATTAATGTAAAACAAATATATAAAGAAATTAACTTAATATAAATACAAGATGGTTACACATTAAAAACTATTTACAAAAAGATGCAATGAATGAATAAAAATATAGCATGAATACAAAACTAACAACAATATATAAATTATAAACATGAGTATTACTAAGAACAGAAATAAATACAAATACTAAAATAGTACATACAAAAGTGCAAATTATGATCACAAATATTGCATAAAAAAAGATATACTACACCAGCAAAAAATTTATTCCAAAAATCCAAAACAAATAATACCAACATCGTGCATAAGTTTTAGCAATTTAAAAGCAACAAATGTAAGAAATAAGTGTTTGTAAAAATAAAAATCTAATCGCCATTCCTTCCCGCCGCACCATTAACTTTATCACAGTTTCGTGAATCATGGTTTCCCATCTGCTTGCATTTTCTACATAACCTCATAGGTTTCTTCAACAATCTTTCAGCTTTCTCCTTGCGTGAAATGAACCGGCTCCCACTACCTTTAGTTTTAACAACATCAGGAGGGTGAACATCAACAGTCTCTGGAATCTCAGAACCATAGAAATTTCGAAACATATGGTTCTTATCTCCTGCAGAGTTACACTGATCTTCCCCTGAAATATTTTTTCCAGCTACATCAAGAGCACTAAGCAAATCCGATAGCTTACTAACATCACCATCAAACTTCTGCAACCATCCATACATAGAGAAAGTGATTCGGTTCGTCAACTTCTTATTTTGATCAACATTCTCAAAATGCTCAAGACTCTCAGATTCCAAAAGCTGGCCGTTTTGAATCAAATGCACCTTGTTCATAAGTTCTAATAGATGAGATTTCTAAATAAAACATTTAAACATGTGAGAAGTGGACAGTGAAGTGAGTAGACGTCTACACGACCGTAGCCTGCTTACTTTATTGGTTCATAAGTTCTCTAGAATTGTTTTAAATGAGATAACAAAGGTTGTAAGAGGCATGCGTCATGGGTCTAGTACGTATGACAAATCATCCTTTTAACTTCCGGAGTTAGAATTGTGGTCAAATGCTTAGATGTTGCCTGAGTACTAACTCATGAATGATGTCCCTGCTCAGATAGGTTGAACATGGTCTTAGTTTTATCTCCGATTATTAATTTCATTTGCCGGCGAATACCTGGCATGGATTGAAATTAAAGACTGGAACTTCAAAGAGCAGTCTGGTTAGGTGGTCTGCTGTAAACGTCTTCGAAAGGAGCTTGCAGTAGATGCACCTAGGCAATTGGGGGAAACAATTGTATTGGTTTATCAAAAGGTTACAATGCATATTTGTTTCAATGTTCTGCATGTATGTACTTACTTTAATCAATTATTGTTTTCAGATATGTCTATGAATAATGTCATAAATATCTTGGCACAAAATCAATTAACTGGTCCGAATTTCCTGGAATGGAAGCGCAACTTGGATTATATCCTAGTTGCAGAGGAACATAAATATGTTCTTAACACTCCGTGTCCAGCTGTCTCTACTGCTGAGTCAACTGATGTGGAGCGGAACCTCTATGACAAGTGGGTCAAGTCTAATAATGTAGTCAAATGCTACATGATGACCACCATGTCTAAGGTGCTCCAGCAACAACATCAGCACTATGACAAAGCGGCTGAGATTATGGATAGTCTCACAGTTACTTATGGGGAATCGGATAGAGCTGTCAGATTTAAACTCATGAGGGAAATCGTGAGTTGTAGAATGACTAATGGTAGCTCAGTGAGGGAGCACGTTGTTTCCATGACTCATCTCATGGCTGAACTGACGTTGCATGGAGGAGGTATTGACGGGGAAGCCCAGGTCGATATCATACTCAACTCACTTCCGAAGTCTTTTGAGAACTTTAGGCTGAATGTTGTCATGAGTAAAAAGGAGTACACTCTCAATGAGTTATTCATGGCGGCTGAATCAGTCATGCAACCTGAAAGGGCAGTCTTGGTTTCTTCCAGTAATCGCCCTGTTTCATCGAAAGGTGCTAAAGGGGTGATTGGAAAGAAATTCAAGAAGACAGCCTTTGGAAGCAAAAGTTCTGGGAAAAAGAAGACTGTGACACCGGGGAAAAAGGGCAAGTGTTTCCGTTGTGGCAAAACTGGTCACTGGAAGAAGGATTGTCTGACCAAGCGGGTTGGACAAGGTACGTCATTAGCACTTGTAACGGAAACATGTTTGGCATCTGTTTCTACCCATTCATGGGTAGTGGATACTGGAGCCACTGATCATGTTTGTTACACTTCGCAGGGATTCAGGCCGACAAGGCAGCTGAATGATGACGAGGTGACGATCTCCATGGGTAATGCTGCTCGTGTGTCTGCAGTAGCAGTTGGAGATGTTACATTATGCTTTCAAGATAATGTTTTGATTTTAAGAGATGTTTTGTATGTGCCGGATTTTCGGTGGAACCTTATTTCTGTTTCCAGTTTAATAAATGATGGATTTTCAGTTATTTTTGATAGTCGTGTTACTATCAATGGCAATAACGGTGTTATCTGTCGTGGGATACAGAAAGACTCTCTTTATATCATAACTTGTTTGCATAAATCTTCCGTGAATGCTGCATATAACTCATTTAATAATAAGAAGAGAAAGTTTTCATCTTCTGATGAGGATCTTACATATCTATGGCATTTGATACTAGGTCACATCAATCTAAAGAGGATCAAGAGACTCGTGGATGATGGAACGTTGGATTCAATCCAGGTAGTTCCACATCGAGTTTGTGAATCCTGTATAGAGGGAAAGATGACGACCAGGCTTTTCAAGGCAAGTCAGTCTCGAGCAAGTGATGTGTTGGAACTGATCCACTCTGATTTATGTGGACCTATGTCCACGCAAGCTCGTGGAGGATATAAGTATTTCGTCACTTTTATTGACGATTACTCGAGATACGGGTATGTTTACTTACTTCACTATAAGTCTGAATGCTTTGAGAAATTCAAGGAATTCAAGGCGGAAGTAGAGAAGAAGTTAAACAAGACCATTAAGTCATTACGATCTAATCGTGGTGGTGAGTATCTCAGTGACGAGTTCTTGCAGTTCTTATCAGAGCATGGGATTACATCCCAATGGACCGCACCAGGCACTCCTCAGCAAAATGGTGTGGCAGAAAGAAGAAATAGGACTCTTCTTGAAATGGTTAGATCTATGATGAGTTATGCGAACTTGGCTGTTTCGTTTTGGGGCCACGCGTTACTAACAACGGCGTACCTGCTGAACCTGGTACCTTCTAAGTCAGTTCCTAAAACACCCTCGGAACTCTGGCATGGGCAAAAGCCCAGTGTGTCAAAGATAAGAGTGTGGGGCTGTCCGGCATATGTTTTGTCGAAGGAACCTGATAAGTTAGAAGGCAGGTCCAAGATAATGCTGTTTGTGGGATACCCCAGACAAACGAAGGGTGGTTATTTCTACTGTCCTGAGGATCAGAAGATCATTGTTAGCACCAACGCAAGATTCTTAGAGGTCGAGTTTGTAAAAAACCACAAATCCAAAAGTGATATCATTCTCCAAGAAATTGGAGACGATGATGCGCTTTCATTAGGAAAACCCCGTGGCAGATTGAGTGTACCTCTCGAAGGTATGGAACCAATTGCACGGTCGCCAGTGCAAGGATTTGATCCACAAGTAACTGCACCAACTACTGACGCAGTACCAGTGCTCCGTCGTAGTGGGAGGGTACCTCACCAACCCGAGCGGTATATGTTCGTGGGAGAGTCTTCGGACTTGATCCCGGAAGACGGACTAGATGATACCGACCCATGGACATACGACGAAGCAGTAAATGAGAAAGATGCTGAAAAATGGCATAAAGCCATGGATTCAGAAATTGAATCAATTACCTCTATGGATGTATACCAGAAGTCTGCGCTACCTGATGGCTTTCGGGCCATAGGTTGCAAATGGGTATACAAACGGAAGAAAGGTTCGAAAGGATAGATAACGGCTTTTAAAGCCAGGTTGGTGGCGAAGGTTTATAGTCAAAAGGAGGGCATTGACTATGACGAGACCTTTTCACCGGTAGCCATGCTCAAATCCATTCGAATTCTTCTATCCATAGCAGCACATATGGACCTAGAAATCTGGCAGATGGATGTCAAAACTGCATTTTTAAACGGGTACCTTGAGAAAGGTCGTGACATCTATATGCAGCAGCCAGAGGGTTATGTGAAGGATGGTGAAGAGCATCTTGTCTGGAAGCTAAAGAAGTCCTTGTATGGACTTAAACAAGCTTCACGGTCATGGAACAAACATTTCGATGATGTGATTAAATCCTATGGATTTTCACAATGCGTAACCGAAAGTTGTGTGTACCGATTATACATCAGCGGAAGCGTGGTATTCCTTGCACTTTATATAGATGACATTCTTCTATTCGGCAACGATGTGAAGGTGTTGTCAGACATAAAGAGATGGTTATCCGAACAGTTTCAAATGAAGGACCTAGGAGACGCTGGATACATCCTTGGGATTAAAGTCTTGCGTGATCGCAAGAAAAGGATGTTAAGCTTGTCTCAGGCCGCTTATATTGATAATGTGATTGTCCGTATTAGCATGCAAAATGCTAAGAAAGGATTTAGATTTCCAGGCGGATCAGGATGAGAAGAGATCGACCTCGGGCTATGTGTTCACCTTGGGAGGTGGAGCTGTATCATGGAGGGGTGCGAGACAGAAATGTATCGCGGACTCCACCATGGAAGCTGAGTATGTGGCAGCTTCAGAGGCTTCTATAGAAGCAATATGGCTCCGGAACTACCTCCAAGAGTTAGATATTGTTCTGAGTTTGCCCAAGACTATCACGGTATATTGTGATAATGCTGGTGCAGTAGCAAACTCTAAGGAACCAAGAACTCACAAGGCGTCTAAACACATAGAGAGAAAGTACCACATCATACAAGAAATCGTAGCGAGGGTCGATGTGCTAATAGATAAGATGAACATTGAGGATAATCTAGCATATCCATTTACAAAGGGCTTACCTCAGAAGGCATACGAAGGTCACGTTCGTAGCCTAGGACTGAGGTAGATGCCGGCCACCTGGTGACCAAATGCAATAGCTAGATTAGAATAGACACATGTTATACTCTGGAAAGTAATGGTATAATGCTTTGAGTATAAGTGGGAGATTGTTGGAATTGTATACATAAAAGCATTATGATTGGTATATTAGGAAACGTTATGTTTGATATACTGGTAATCATTAATGACTTGTAATAAACAACTCCTGTCTGAATTAACAATCATACGATGCGAACAAACACATCCAGTTATCTCGTCGATAGGGAGATCATACGGTGTGTAAGAGATCACAGAAGATCGTATAGATCGTTCGACCTAGCGAGATATAAACAGTTATCACAGCTAAGACAGTTTCTGGTTTGGGTGTCGATTTAGGCTGCGGCACACAAGTCCATAAGCGGTTTATCTTGACTGCTTTGTGTGACCGGTACATCTCAATGTATTGATAGGATCAACAGTGAGATGAACCATTCTACTTGACATATGAATGAGTAAAGATCTCGGTAACTTGGTCGGATCTAAAGTCTATTGAAAGCTGAGGGGCACACATGGGTTGACTGTCACTTTGACTTGCTATGGTGGAGAGTCTTACATGTACTCGTATATCTGCATCTTGGGTGATGGCAGCTTGTGTGGGGTTTCCTCAGGCTGGATTTAGATAACCATATCCGTTTCAGGATGGTGACATTCCCTGGGAAGCTCACGAGGTTCGTTATGCTAAGTCCTGCAGGCTGAATCATTGATTCAAGCATAAGCGATAAGGGTTGAGTGGTACTACTCATGAATAATAAGAGATTAATTAATTACAGCTAATTGTCATACGCTGAATTAATTAATGAATGTCTAAAACCTTAAATATGGGGATTAACCAAGTTAATGCAACCCGTTCCTAATAACGTGGTAATAAAGGGGTAGGTCAGCATTAATTCTCTGGTGGCATGAATTAATGTTTATTAATTAATTATGTTCTGGGTTGAACATGGAATTAATTAATAGGAGGCCCACTTTATTATTTGCATTTGATCCCTGGTCTGGCCCAACACTGCTCAGAGCCCATTAGGGTTTATTAAACCCTAATAGCCCATTATCAGATCTATATAAATAGATGAATCTCTCACTTGCCCACATAAGTTGTAAGTTTCAAATCAGAAACCCTAGAGAGATTGTGAGAGAGTGGGCGGCTATAGATCCGGTAGCGTATCCTCACCAGATTTCCGGATCGAGCAAGGGAACAGATCAGAAGATCAGATCTGTAGGAACACCATCGTTTTGATCGATTCCAGATCCAGATCTGCACCATCTTTATTGCCGTCATCGATCTAGATCTGTAGATCAGTCCTTGGAGTTTAAGGTATCCCTTTGAATCTACGAATTAAATTAAATAGGAGCATGCATAGGGCATCTACTGTTTGTCATGACATTTATTTTGATATCCATAAATCGAATCCGGAGTTTTAATAAATGGCGATTCATGTCGCCTATTGTAGACTCAGTTCCTACACTTCTCTATCTCTAGATCAATACTCAATGATGGAAAAAAGGACTTATCTAAATAATTCAATTTATCATTCTGGTACCTTTGAGCATCTAATGCATAATTGAAATGCATCCAAAATTCCAACAAATTAGATCTCGACCGCGTATATCTCTTATAGAAGCTGTTTTCACACTCAGAAATTGATGTAGTCCGAAGCAAACCACTAAGTTTAAAATCCCTAAAATAAGCAAGAACCCAAAAACTACGATTTTCAAACATAGCTGTAAACCAAGGAACACCAATTAAACCATACCTATCCATTATTCCATCCCAACATGCATCTAAGTAATCCGCCTCAATCAGCTCTGACCATACACACGCATTCAGCTCCTTCTTGAAATTTTCATCTGCCCGCAACTCTTTCGAAATCTTATCAGCAACTTTAATCATTATGTGCCACATGCACCATCTATGGCGTGTTCCATTCAAAACCCTTTCAACAACAACTTTCATTCTCAAATCCTGGTCCGTAATAATTAAATTAGGATAGCGACCCATCGCCTCAACAAATTTCTCAAACAAAAGAAGCTGCATCTTCCTTTGACAACAAGCCTGCAACAAAAGTAACTGGTTTTCCGTGGTTGTCTTTCCCAGTAAAAGGGGCAAAGATCATACAGTACCTAAAATTTTTGTTGATGAAAAGAAAATTATATGCATATTCAATATTATATTTATGCAACTTATGATGTATATATATGCACATAAAAACAAAAATCAAATAAAATTATAACCTGATATTTTAACATGAATATGCATGAAAGAATAAAACAAAATATTTTTACTTACTTGTTTGTCGAGTAAGTAGTGTCAAACGCCACAGAATGCCCAAACAACTGAAAATTCCTACGACAAATAGGATCACACCAAAAAAGTCTTGATAATTTATCCTAAGCATCGACTTCATAATGGTATATAAATGCATCGCAGAGCTCTTTCTTTCTTTTCATATCATTTAGTAACATTTGAGCATCACACCTTTCAACATAAGCCTTCATGTCTCTGGAAAAATTACGCACTTCAACAACTGAGCAACCCACAAAATCATTACCACCCATTAACTCCTTCAAAAGTCTATAAGATGCAGTTGGTCCTATATTGGAAGCAGCACAATCTAATATAAACTTCTGATGAACAAGATCAATATTGCGGTTCACTTTCATAAAATTTCGATGTGACAAATCAACCATCTCGTGATTATGGCCTTCAACAAACAAGTGAACAACATACCCTAAGTATGCAACATATTTGAAAACTACCTTTGCGTTACAACGACACCTAGAAGAAACTCTCCTCCTAATCTTAGAACTAGACAAATCTAGGTCTACCATATCAGCATCAGTTGCAACAAATTTATCACCCTCGCGATTGCATACTACATACCTCCAAGTCAAAAGATCCTTCACCTTCTTAGAACTTGATAAAAGAATATCAAATCCAACAAATTTAGCATACTCTCTATAAAAATTAACACCTTCATCCAAACTCCGAAAAGCTTTGCCCTTGTGCGGTTTCAAAGACTCCTCATATACATGGCTTTATATAGTGATGATAGATATATAATACAATATCTAGGATTAGATCTATCTAAATCTTCAAAACAGGAGTAAATCTGAATTTCCCGGATCCACGTCGATCGATGAAAAACTCGCATTGATCGATGCACTTGAATGGACCACGTCGATCGATGCGGGTTGTGCGTCGATCAATGTGGACTCGACCTCCACTAGTCTGTGTTGATCATTGCGTCGATCGCCCCCTCAAGCAAGTTGTGTTGATCGACGTGCCTCCGACATCGATCGACGTAGGTCTGGAATCCGAGAATCTTTGATTTCTTCACTGTTTCTGACTAAAAAACCTACATAATTCATCAACGACGACATTACAAGCACCAAAGCCAATTCATGCACAAGAAAACACATAAAACTACTCTAACATCAACCAAATAGTCAAAGAACTAATGGATAAGTTGGTGAAAATACTAACTTATCACATTTTCATTTATTTTAGTTTTTTTATTGCATGAATCACTCTAGGAGGGTATTGCACTTGTAGTGGTGTATTTTTGCAGGTTTGAGGTCGAATTCACCGAAAATCCATACCGAAAGTAGTGGATGTTCAAAGAAATAGACACGACTTCTTCCACACTTAGAGTTTGAGCTAATAAAGCATATCAGTCGAAAGAACTTCGAATTATCTTTCCAATACAACTGGAATCGGGTCAATCAGAGTTCGAGAGCAAAAGTTATGGCCAAAACTGTGAGAATGCGCAGAATCGATCGACGCAGCCAGAGACCGGTCAACATGGACGCGCGTCGATCGACACAGACCCATGTCAATTGATGCAAATAATTTTGACGAGTTTCTGGAAGGTTTTCACGAATATTGGGTGAGATTTGGCCAATATTGAAGAGATATGTCATACTGGAAGCCCTGAAGACTCAAGATTTAAGATATATTCATTATAGGGCATGGAGAGATAGATATGCATGAAATCTAATCCTATCTCCAATAGAATTCAGCCTTCTAAAGCCCAAATAAATACTATAAATACCCCTCTAGTTTAGACCATTCAGTATGTTTATGGTTTTTTTTGTGTGAATTCTTTTATGTTTTTCGTTTATGTTTTCTTCTTTCCAATTTCCTACACCTTTTGAATTATAGATTTATTTTATTGCAAGTTTATTTTATTTTAATTATGTCTTTTCCTTTAATTATGTCTAGCTAAGTTCCTAGCAGGTTCTAGGGTTTGAATATTATTTTGGTTGCATGTTTAGGATTAATTAATTAGGTTCATGACTCCTGCATTTATTTTATAATCCTAGATTAATTTAAGGACCGAGAGGTGACAATTAATTTAGATGTCTAGCTATTGATAGAAGGACCGAGAGGAGAATATTGATAGTGGGATTAGGAATGCATGATATTTTCTATACTGTCCATTGAGATGTATTACACTATAGGAATTGAACTGATTTACTTATGAGATTGACTGATTTGGTGTTCTTGATAGTCACTGATTAGTTATCTAGGTTATATTTGCCCGACCAAGGAAATATATCATAATTGTAGTATTCCACCTGTTAATTTAATTTGTTCTTACATGTTATCCATAATAAGATTTCTGCCATAGGATATGTATTTTGCTTATTTGATTTAAATTCCACCTTATTTTCTTCGCCTAGTTTTATAAATTCAAAACCTGCTTTCTGAATTACTCAAACAAGTAATTTGAGACTATTTTTTAGTATATAGGACTATTTCGCGCACCTTTTCTCTGTGGGTTCGACTACCTTAGGGTATTATAAATTTATTTGACCACTATTCTATAATTAATCTGTTAGAAATAGTAGTGATCAAACCACTATAAAATCTCTGTGTGTTGCTTTACTGCTACTTAGGTTTAAATGACTGCACACAAAACTGTCTCTTCCCTGTTTAAATGAACTAGTGTTTGTGCTTACATCTGCTTCCATTGTATACACAAAATCTTCCGCTGCACATATTGCACTCTAATTTCAGGACCAACAATTAAGCTAACAATGTGATGAATTAAGGATAATAGAATATGAAGAGGTTTTTACTTGCAAAATGAATTGCATAATCCGACTTGCCAAACCAGATTATTGGATGTCTAAAAACTAATTGCTATGTCTATGATTAACCTTGCATGCTTCTATTAAATGCATAAAGATGTTTGCAGAATACGTGGATGAATTCAATTTCTGAATTTTTGCGCAGGGATTTGATTTATAATCGTTCTTGCGCAAGAAGATTCAATCCTGAAATAATTAGTATTAAATTTCTAATTTTTAATAAATTTAAATCAAAATTATAGAGAGAATAGAGAGAAAAAGATCCTCCAGATCTGATCTTCTGATCTGTATGTCTTGCTATAATTCGGATATCTGGTGAAGATTATTTTCGCATTCTGTGCCTATCAAGAAGCATGTTTTCCTTCCCTTATCGGATTCAATTGATAATTACAGCTCTCAATTCTCTGGTTTGCTGCTTATCAACTTATGATCTTGTGGTGTATTGAGATATGAGAACTAGAGGGGTATTTATAGGAAATTTTGATCCCTAATGAGCTTGACCTTTACATGGGCTAGACCAGGGACCAGTATGCAAATAGCAAAGAAGGTCTATCAATTAATTAATTATCATATTTAACCCAGAATATAATTAATTAATTAATATTGGTCCATGCCACCAGAGAATCAATACTGTCCTACCTCTTTCTTACCACATTATGAAGAACGGGTTGCACGGGCTCGGTATATCCCCATATTTAAGGTTACATACATTCATTAATTAATTTAGGCTCTGACAAGCTTACAAATTAATTAACATATTTTATTCCTAAGTTATACCACTCAATACCTTTTCACTTATGCATAGTGAGCCTTTTTTAGCTTCTTAGGGAATGCCACCATCCTATACTGGATATGATTACCTAATCAAAGAACTAGTGGTCATACACAAGCTGCTACCACCCAAGATACAGATATACAAGTACATGTAAGACTCTACATCATAGTATCTCAAAATGATACACAAACTTGTGTATACCTCTTGAACCTTCATTAGGCTTCAAATTTCATCAAGCCATCGGGATCAAGATTCTTTCAATGTCAAGTAAAAGAATTGATCTCAGTTAGGTCCTATCAATACGCACTAAAACGTACCAGCACATCTAGTGACCAAGATAAACCATTAATTACTAACTGTGATGCAGCCTAGACTGAGAATCTATTCTAGCACTATCTCGGCTATGATAACCATTTACATCTCGTTAGGTCAAGCAATTCATACAATTTTCTGTGATCTACAACACACCTAACGATCTTCCTATCGACGAGATAAGAGAATTGAGTTGATTGCGATATATGTTTGTTAATTCAAACAAGAGATGATAATACAACAATAATGGTTGTCAGTATAGTAATAACATAAACCATGTTCATAATATACCAATCATAATGCTTTCAAAATATAAATCCATCAGAATAGATATGATTGTGTATTGTAGAATTTTACTTTTAAAAATAAGTTGAAGGGCATATATGTAAAAATATATGCATTTGGCTATGTTGTGGATATGCTTATAAGATTAGATATTTCTTAGATGTGTTATAGTGATTGAGGTATTTCAACTTTTGGATATATATAGGGATTGGATCCGGTGATAAAAATTTCTCCGTGATAAAATGATAAAGCCACTTGATTACGTTTATAATGTTGCTTGATTATATTTCAGTTGTTGCTTGATCATTTGTTGCTTGACTGCGTTTTAATTGTTACTTAATTAGATATTAATAATTGATTTAATTAGATCTAATGGATGAGATTCATTCTTATTTTTAATATACTTATTTATTATCATAATAAATATACTTATTTATTATCATATTATCATATATATATATATAGATATATATATAGGGGAGTGATCATATGAGAACTCCCCTTACCATATGAATATAAGAACCAATGTCGGCCATCCACATTGGTTATCCAACGCTCAAGACAAAATAATTTTTGTCTGCATTATAGTGTAGTAAAAATGCATTGAAGGGTAATTTTGTAATATTTTTCTCTCTCCTCTAAAATGATCCTAAATCTTTAAATGATTATAACTCCTTCGATTTAGATTATTTTTTCATGTATCATATATCAAATAAAAGGTAATTTAATTATCTTTCAAACGTAATCTCTATTGCATATGTTTCAATTTTAAAATCATCGTAAAAAATAAAAATTAATAATTATATGCATAATTCTCGTAACAATACATGAATTATTATATAATGAATGAAGTTGTACAATATAATGCATAAATTTAAATTATATAATGCAAAATATGATAGATAAAACGCAATATATTTTTCATGCGAGATCAACAAAAAAATTAATATTCATTATCTTTGCATACTGTATAAAATATTATAGTTGTTATAAAAGTTGATCATACATTACTTGTTTTATTTGTGTAGTTTTTTTGTTATATTGTATAAATGTATATTATTATATTATGTAATGCATGTTTGTAGGTATATAATGAATGTTTGCTAGGTATATAATGTATATCAATGTCAATATAATGCATGAAGTTACAGTATATAATGCAGAATATGATAAATAAAGCGCAACATGTTTTTTTTAGCGAAATCATCATTCATCATTACATTTGCATTTGTTATGTATTATATAGTAATAACATATGCATTATAATGAAAGTAATATAATTTTTCTCTAAAATAAAAGTAATACCTTATATAATATGCATAATTCTCGTAACAGTACTCACGTTCTTATATAATGAATGCAGTTGCACAATATAATGCATGAAGTTATAGTATATAATGCAGAATATGATAGATAAAATGCAACATGTTTATTTCAACAAAATCATCATTCATCATTATATTTGCACTTGTTATGTATTAAATAGTAATAACATATGCATTATAATGAAAGTAATATAATTTTTCTCTAAAATAAAAGTAATATCATATATAATGGAGGAAGTAATATTGTATAATGATAGTAATATTGTTCTAAAATAAGAGTAATATCATATTATAATGCAGGAAGATGTTTGTTAGGTATATAATGAATGTTAGGTATATAATGCATGTTTCCTAAGCATATAATGCATGTGTTTTATGCATATAATGCATGTTTGTTCGATATATAATGCATGTTGAGGTTGAATATGCCAACATAATCTTAAATAAGTAGAAAATGACAAAAATACCCTATCATGCAGGTTTTTTGAGATAAAATGATTGAAAACTCTAGTAAAATCCTGAGCGTACATTGAACAAAATCAATGGCGAGGATTAGTTCTTATTTCTTATGGTAAGAAGTGTTCTCACTGGATCACATCCCTATATATGAGTACATTATGGTGGTAACTACCTCTTAGATGTGATATAAGACTTAATCTAGATCATTTAATTTTGAAATTGACGAACCAGATCAATTTTATATTTTTAAATACTCGCTGCATTTTTCTTAATTAAAAGTTACAATAAAGGGTTTTTGTCTTTTGACTTTGAATCAAGTCTTCCCACGTATTTCATTCACATAATTATCGGAGGTAGTTATCACATTATTTATAGTTTCTTAATTGAATTAACCTAGCGACCTAAATGAACTTACCCACCACATTTATTGTAATTTTTTCACCCCACCACAACTTTTGCTCTCAGACCTCAAAACCCAAAGGAAGTCGCCAGCGACTGCGCAGTTTGGCATTGTTTGAAGTTATACAAGAAAATAATTTTTCGGAAAAACTTGCATATAATGCTGAAACTACTGGCAGTGTAACATTTTTTGTGTGCGTAATACATATGAAATTTCCTTGTTTTTTTTGTGTGTAAAACGTTTTTATCGTAACTAACAAGATTTTCTTGATTTCATCGACGATCTTGTAAGTTGTTTTGCCATCAATGACCAAAATATGAAAAATAGCCACTCAACTTAATGCATATTTCATCTATTAATGAACCATACGAAAAATCTTTGTCGAGTACACTTTCACAACATGATTTTTTAAATCCAAATCTAAACTAACACTTGGGAAAAATTATTTATCTGGATAATTCAACTTGGCATTCTAGTGCATGGTTGAATTGCATCCAGAATTCTACAAATCGGACATGCACCAAGTGTATAAAAATAATTTTGTGAAATTTCTAATATAATATTACTATTATAAATCTCTTTTTCTTCTCTCTCTTTTGTTATGAAGAGTATAACCTCTTACAATAATCTTAAAACATTATCAACACTCAATCATACAAAGATTATCATCAATCTTTCACTACCAAAATCTTCAAGTTTTGAGACGGTGCACATAAAAATTGCAAACAATGAATAACGTTTTCTTTGAGATTTCGAACGGTTGTAAATTAGATTGCTCAACCGAGTTAGAATATTTTAATTTTTTTTATGTTTTATAGATGATATAGATAGATAGCATTTTACTTTTTAGGCATCACGTGAGCTTTATGCATCCTCTATACTTTGGAATGTAAATCTCTTGTCTTGGTAATGCCCAAAATGTAGTAACTATTAACGGCCTATGTAATTAATTTTTTTTATTTTTTATTCGTAATTATTTTTATTATCGTGATTGTTCTTGCTTTCATATTGCATAGTTTCCTAACAATATATATTTATATAAGATTGTTACTCATAATAAAGTTATCTCAGGAATAGTTCCTCACCCTCCATTTTCGAACACACATATAATTGAAACTTTGTATTGTCACAAAGATTAATCACCTAATTTGAATATATGTAGTTAATATAAAATTATTTAAAAAATTACAAGTTTATATCAAACATATTGTTTGTATCGTGATTGTATAGTGCTTGTAGAAATTGTTTTAGCATTCAGAAATTGAGGTTATTCTAAGCAAACGTGAGAAATCCCTAAAATATGGAGGAACCTAAAATTTACAGTTTTTGGGCAAAGAATCAAACCATGGGTCACCACTTAGATGGTATCTTTGCATCACACTTCCCCAGGATTCGTCAACCATACACAAGCATTCAATTCATTTTTTAAATCTTCATCCACACAAAGTTCTTTTGATACCTTGTCAGCAACTTAAATATTAAGTGCCACATGCACCAGGGAAGTTGTGTCCCTAGAAAAACTCTCTCTATAGCAGCCTTTATACCTTAATCCTAGTAAGTTATAATCAACTTTTGACATGAACCCATACAATCAACAAACTTCTGAAAAAGTCAAATGAACGATATTGCATCCTCTTTGGACAACTAACCTGCAACAAAAGTAACTGGCTTTCCATGGTTGTTTTTCCAGTAAACGATGCAGAGAACATACAATACCTACGTCATACAAATAAACTATATTATTGAACTATATTTTTTTAAAAATGAGATATTGACAAATTTATGCAATAAAAGCAGAAGAAGTATTGCAAAATATCTAATGAATATAGAATATTTACTTGTTCGTAGAATATGTAGTATCAAATGCAACGCCGTGACACCAAAAGAGCCTCATTAGTTTAACATCTGCATCCACGTCAAAATTGTATGCAAATTTGTCACATAAGTCTTTCCTTTTTTCTCAAATCATTTAGCGACATTTGAGCATTACATCCATGGACAAATGCTTTCATATCTCTGAAAAAGTTGTGCACTTCCATAACCGAACAACTAACAAAATCAGTTCCACCTATTAATTCAGATAACAACCTATGAGATGTCGTTGGGCCGATATTTGTTGTTGAATAGTCTATAATATATCTCTGGTGAACAAGGCCAATTTTTCGATTTACTTTCATAAATTGTTTGTGTATAACTTCAACCAAATCATGATTGTGTTGTTCCACAAAATCATGAACGACATATCCCAGATATGACATATACTTAAAAACAATCTTGACATCACAACCACACCTTGCTGAAACTCTCCTAAGCTTTGAAATTTAATTAATCGAAACCAACCATATCACTATTTGACGTAACAAACTTCTCTTCTTCGTGGTTGTAGACAACATATCTCCATGTTAAAATATCATCCTTCTTCTTTCAACTCGATACAAGAATATTGATTTCAATAATTTTAGCATATTTTTTTTGTAGAAATCAACGCCATCATCTAAAGTGCAAAAGGCTTGCCCCTTAAACGTTTGTATGAGCCCTAAACAACCAGCGAACAAATACCTACAAATTTTTTTAAAAACGTAATATGTAAATGAAACTTTACATATTATGTGATGCAATTGTACAGGAAAAAAATTGCCAAAATAATTTCATATAAACGGAAAATCAACAAGACAAATTGTACATAAAGTGTAAATGGAAGTAAACTACTCATATATGGTATACAAATAATACATGTACTAACAATTTGATTGGTGCAAATTTACAAGCTTAATATACATATAAAACTTTGATTTTTATATTACTACAGCTATATACAATCACATTTTCTGTAAGTTTTAGTACTTCACATGATGCATATTTGCATGTTACCATGTTCACCAATTTGAAAATATTATTACACATTTTAGCAAACATGAAAATAGCATAGTGAAGAAAACAAGTATTAAAAAAAATCATACCTCCATCAAATATGTTCATGGTTAAAACGAAGACCTCTTCACGAAATGATGCCCAAAATCAATTCGAACAGCTGCGGTGGAAGATATACAACGACAACAACGTTAGAGGGAATGCAACGCCAATGCCGGCGGACGAAAGACAATAATCGTGAAGAAGAAATTAATAAATATCTTCCAATCACGTTTGACATAAAAAATATGAAAGATATGCACAATCACATAGTACAAAAATTAGGAATTGATTTGGTGTTTTGATAACTTGTGAAAAGGAGTTATATTCCTATCAAATCTCTTGTGCTTTGAGAGATTAATGCTTGCTTTTATAGTCGTACTTTATTATTTCAGTGTCTTGTTGTGAGCTTTTTTTATAATGTGAGAGAAGTAGCATGTGCATTCTTGTTTTTTATTCTTGTGTTGTAAAGTCTACTATAGGTAGACACTTAAAAAATCACGGCCAATTAAAACGTGTCACATGGATCCAAATAATTAAATATCAATTTATTAAATTTTTAGGAATTAATTACACAAATTCGTAAATTAAATTTAAAAAGGAGATATTTATTATTCAATCCAATGAGAGGCCGACACGTGGCAAGCTCACCCAAAATGAGATGCATGGGATCATCACTTACTCAACCAATCAAATATTGCCACCTAAGCCCTACATCTCTCAATTTTGCCTATAAATACAAGGCATTATTGAAGTGAAAATGAGAATTGAGGTGAAGTGAAGTGAAGTGAAGAAGGCATAATTTGAAGAGCTCAAGGTTGAAGGAATAATTCTCTCCAAGATTCAAGGCATTCCTTTGAAGATTTGAAGGTGTTCTTCATCATCTCCAATGCGTTCTTCATCAAAAATCAAGCAATTCCTACGTTTGATTCAGAATCAAGGCTCGTAGTCCCCAAAGAAACGTTAGCAACCTACAAAAGTGTTGAAGAAAAAGATTGAAGAGTAAATTCAAGAAGAACAAGAAGACCAAGCTTCAAGAACACGAAGAACAAAGTTGAAGTTGTTCAATAAATCATCCAAAAATGACATTTAATCCAAAAGCAATGTGAAAACCCTTTGGATTAACGTTATAAAACTTCAAGATCAAATTTAAGAAGATCGACGGAGCCAAATTCTGTTGAAGACCTCGAAGAACACTCAAGAAGAGAAGAATCAAAGGAAGAATAGAGATAGAACCCACAAAATTGTATTTTGATCCAAATAATAATCAAATTGTATCCAAAATTCATGTTTATTTAATTGAATACGATTTTCTAAATAACAACATTTCTCATGCTGAAGGTTTGCTATGCAAAGTTGATACTGACGATCTGACAAGTCAATCTCGAAGGAGCTGATGTGGACAAAAAGCAAAGGATGGTTGTGTTGACTCCGTCGTTGAAAGTTAACGGTGTCGAGGTGGCCAGGGACCCAGGCCGATGGATGAGCACCAGCACACAGAGGGGACTAGCATCCAAATGGATCCAAAAAAGTCAACAAAAATGCAAATGAAGGTTGAAGAGCATAGCTGGCAAAGCCTGAAGGTGGGGGGCCATGTTGAGTCTATAGTGGATCGATCAACAAATGTTGAGTGGAGCTGTTGTGGCAGGGTGATACAGCAAAATGTGTGTAGAGAAGTTAGCAGGCTGCAAAAAACGGCTGAAAAGTCTCAAAAGTAGGCCCAAGGCTTGAGATGATCCAAAGTATAAGATGGTGTAGATAGCAAAATTTTAGTTATAATTAATCAATCATCATAATCACAACCCTGGTTTAGAGTGAGAGATAGAGAAAGTTGGAGAGGGAAGCTATCTTTGAGGATGGGAAGGCAGTCTGGCTACAACATCGGCAGCTGGGTTGTACTAAGGATCAAACACCAATTTATTCTTTTATTGGAGCTTGAACAAATGGATTTTGGATTTGATATATTATCTTTGTTGTTTATTTTATCTTTATTATGAACAAAACTTTTTAGCTTAAGTTGTTCTTGACTCCTGTGTTGTGTCTTGCTACTAGTCTATTACAACTTAATGTATAACTTATACAGGACTTTACAAGTTGTGTTAGACTCTCTAGATTTCAGTAAATGATCGACCAACTAAATAAGGTTTGATCCAACAAAACCTTTTACAGATAAGTCCTAAGGGAGATTTTTAGGAATAATTCCCAACAATTTCCCCCTTTTTGGTGCGATCAAAGCTTACTATCATTTGCTGACCATAAGTGGAAGAATGTCTGTGTTTTACAATTCTATGCTATTCTATCAATCTGACACAGAGTTTTTCCAACTAGGTTCAAGCAACAGAAATGATTGAAGTCGAATTCCCCCTCAACAAGTGCTGGGGAATATTTCTCGATTAAATATGAGTAATTGTTTGCAATAAAGCAATATGCTAGAGTTTCTAGCATTCATTAAATCAGCATGTATTCATATTCATCTATCAAACTATAATCGTCATGTTCACATGCAAATTTGTTGAGTACACCAGAAGTGTAAATCAACTATAGCACACCAGTAAAATTCAGAAGTGGACAAAAAGATTTTGTCAAAATCTGATCCAATTTCATATATGATATTGCAAGTTTCAGTACAAATTGGATACAGAGAGTAAAAGAATTGACCTTGTCATTCATGAGCCGGGTGCTGGTTTGTCCTTTTCACTATCTGCTAATTTGTTCTTCTGAATGTCAGCAAACTTCTCCATGGTGAATTTCATGAAGTTCTCCAGAAGGGCTGCTCCTGATTCTCTTTCAGCAGCCTCACGCTCCAGTTCTTTGGCCAGCTTCTCTTGCTCTATAGCAATCTTTAGCAATTGAAGTTCATGTTCCTTTTTCAGCAATTCTAACTTAGCTTCATGTTCCTTTCTTTGTAGCTCTAGTCTGGCTTCTAGTTCTTTTTGTTTCAACTCTTCCTTTGCTTCTTCTTCTTTTCTCCTTATTTCCTGTTCCCTTGTTGCTGACTCCTCCGCATTTTTCTTTCTTCTTTCCTGGTCAGCCTTTCTTCTTTATTCCCCCTCTTTGATTGCAGCCAAAAAGTGATTTCCAGAGGCCACAACCGTTTCTTTGAGGTGAGTCCTGGTGTCTGTTAAGTCCTTGCGAACAACTTCTAGACCTGTCCTGTTCTCAGATATAGCTGACTTGCTTTCAGCGACCTGTGTTTGCATATGAGATACATCACCCCGTATCTCATCAACTTCTCTTCTCAAAAGGCTGGTGGCCGCTTCTACTCTTCCATCAATGGCTGTTTCCAAATAAGAGTTAAAGGCTTCTGCTATTTCCGCAGTTAATGGGAACGGTATCTGCAGGGATGTTATAGGAGAGGCATGGAAGGAGGTAGTCGTGACAAGCTCTCGACTTGTTGGAATATCAGATTGCTGTGCGTGACTGGTGTTTGCAGCAACATACTCCTGATAGCATAATTCCTCATGCAATATTCGATGAGCTGCGTCCAAAACTTGTGCGCTTTCCTTGACAATCAGAGCTTCAGCTTTCTGGGCCTCCTCGAATATGTCTTGAATATCAATGTCCAGAAACTTAGCTATCATGTTATCTCGATAGTCGAATCTCAGAGCAGCACGCTCAGTGGCTAGCGCCTCTCTTTGAGCCTTCCGACGCTCCTCTTGTTGAGATTCATACTCCAACTGACGCTTCTCGTATGCAACAGCAGCTTTGGCCTGTCGTTTGGACAATTCTACTCTAGCATCAGAGTATCCATCAGGGACGAAGGTGGACTTGGGTAATCCAGCAGTCTTCGAGAGGAAACGGTGTTCTCGGATGGCTTGAAGTCTGCACATCACTTGCTTATCCGAGAATTGTTTCATCCGTGGAACTTGATCAATCCAATCAAAGCACCAACGTTCTTCACGTCTCCAGAAGTTTAAACCTTTCGCTGCAATGCATATCATCCTCTCTTCGAAGCAGAGTTGATACATAATATAATCAAATTTCTTCCACCGACGGAACTCTTCTGCCAATAGGCGTCCTTCAGGTATTGATTCATCCAACTCACTGTGGAATAGATCTGCTATGGCTCTCTCTGTTTCAGAATCAACAAACTGCTCTATTTCTTCAGCCATAGGTCCTAGATCGGAATTAGGTACATCTTCGGGATGAACTATTGCACACCATTGACTAATTCTTCGAAGTCCATAGCGACGTCCTGGCAGTCCGTTGAGGGGTACTCGAAGAATAGCCTCTGATTCCGTGGTTTCCTTCCTTAGGAACTTTGCATTGTAAATTTCTTCAGTTTCTACATCGGAATCAGATTCAGAGAGGCAAGATGAATCATCTTCGTCAGGTTGAGGTGTTTCAGCACCTAGTTGCTCTTTAGCAGATTGATTACTGATGAGTGTGTCTTGCGGATGTTCTTCGAGGTGTGTCTGCACCGGCACTCCTGCTAACAAATTGTCGTCTGGTTTTCCTTTCGATGAATCAGAATTGGTGAGTGATCCAACTTGATCTTCAACAACTCGAATCTCACTGGATTCTGCTGCGAGACTTTTTCCGGGGGTAGTGAGTTTCATTGAATGCTCCAGATCCCAGCCTTCTTGTGAAGTCTGTATCCGATAATTCTTCTTCTTCAATGTTAATCTGCTGATCAGGTGACTGATTGGGGATTGATTCTTCTGCTGAATCAGCCTTTCCTTTTCCTTTCTTCGCCATTTTTTCTGCTAGATGGAGTGGATCCGCAGTCGAATCTTCTGTGGCATCCCTTATGATAGCATCTTCTGACATATCTGCTATTTCTGCATTCTCTGCTGGAATTTGATTTTCTCCAGCATCATGCCTTTCTTCCAAAGGATGATTCATATGCTCTTCTGATGTTTCATTGACTATGCTAGCCTGGACTTCTTTGCTAGTACTGACTCATCTGCTAACTTCCTTAGCAGCTTTCTTATGTGCCATGAACTCTTCAGCAGCTGATTTTACTCGTTCGAAGTTCCTGTCTCTGCCTTCAAATGCCAAGTTATTGATGAACTTCTGGTAATCTTTCCTTTCGATTTCCTTTAGCGTAGCTATGCACTTCCTCTTTGCTTTTCTTGTTTCCTGACCACGCTCTTCTGCAGTGCCAAGAGACTCAGGGATGAAGTCTGGATCAGAGGTGTTATCAGAATTGATCTCACTAGATGTCTTTTCTGCTGTAATCTCTCTTCCAGCAGTTCTAGCAGACTTGTCTTCTGCCTCTGCTTTCTCCATTACTTCCTTGTCGGTCAGAAGTTCTAACTTTCTTCTGGTCTTTTTCTTTGCCTTAGTTGCAAGAGGATTTGTAGCAACTCTTTTTAGTGATGGAATTGGAACTGCTAATGTTCCAATGGTAGTTGGAGGTTGTTGTGCTTCGTTCGAAGTCACGATTTCATCGATCTGATCAACTGGGAGATTTCCTAACTTCTCAATCTCCTCGAGATTTTTGAAACATTGATCTGTTTTGGCATTCTTCTTCAGCATTGCTAATTCTTCTTCTGTAATAGGAATGGAGTGTTGGAGTCTGGCTTCTGCTAAACTAGCTTCATCTGGTTCCTCTGGAGAAGTAGGTTTATTCTTGTCTACGTTAGACTTCCCTTTCAGCTTCCGAGGATTTCTGATGTTGACCAGCTTAGGTTTGTGTTTTGTTACAGGAATGTAGTCGGTAGAAAGAAGTGCAACTCCTCGATCTACTCCTGTGTTGGTAAATAGAATCTCCAAAAGTTTACTAATCTTTAGCCCAAAGTTTACATTCGAAGAGAATGTTCCATCCACTTCCATGTGAGTATTCTTCTTGGCATGTTCTGCCCAGCGTTCAAAGATAAATTCAGCCCAATTACCCTTAACATTGTCATTTAATGCCATCATCACGGCAAATTTCTTGGCAGAGAGCTCCGAATACGATCCAGCATCACATTGGAGCATTACAATCTCTGCAAGGAGTTTGTATTCCTCTGTCAAGGTGTTGATTGAGGTGTTGACCTTGAATTCTCCTGACTTCCCTTTTTCTCCTGACTTCCTCCAACCCTTCCATTGTCTCTCTATTTCGGTTATATCATTCACATTATATTGAGAGATTTTGGCTCCATAGTTTTGAAGTCCAAAAGTACGGGAAAGTAAATCAGCATTTACTTCTACGATATGACCATATACACATGTCTTGAATGATTTCTGATCATCCCTCATAACAGCCCTAGCATAAAATTCAGCAACCATATGCGGATGAAATTGATCAGGTTCAACAGTGAGATACTTTACCAGCAATTCGGAATCCAGGATATTCAAAATCCATTTAGGAAATTGTTTGCTGGCGAGGGGCATGTACAGAATCCTATCTTTCATAATCTGGGCCACTCGTCGCCTTTCTGCTGAATGTGTGGACAGCTTCTTCTGTCTGGCCATAGTTACCAATTGGTAGTAAGGAATGGACTCATCAATATCCTCCTTCTTCTCAATGCCTGTGAACTCAGGTGCATGTCGAACATGCAGGGGTGAGCAAGTGGTTGAGGGATAAATAAATGAGGCCTGTTGAAGATTGACTGTCTCTAAATTCTCGGAGGGTGATGATTCGGGATTTAGAGATTCATGAGGAGAGGTTGAAGAATCTTGATTTGAAGTCATGGTTGAGTAGGTTTTTCCGATGATTTTGGGAGGGTTTTTCAGAGATGGGGGTGAGCGATTTTTGAAAATTGGTGGGGATTTGAAATCTAATATGGTGTAGAAGATTTTGGAGTACGAGGAGAAATTGACGGCAAGGATTGAATTCTACTTTAAATTCAATCAACGGCTAGGGTTGAGAGTCAGATCGTGGGTATATCCACGGCCTTCGAACCTTGAGCGTGGATGACGTGGCACAACCCCATTTGTTGCCGCCATCTGGATGCATTAAATGTTTCTCCATCATGAGAAGCAAACGTCCCACGCCTTGATGTGGGATTTTCAGCAGCCAATTCTAATAAAAATACTCAGATGCTAACACTTATGTTATGCTATCATCCTAATAACCTCCGGCATTGCTTTTTATGCATGATCATGATTCCGTCTGATATGACCTTTGCATTAATGAATTACCTCACTCTTCTTAGCGACTCTTCAACTTCAGTAGCGAACAATTACCGATTGTTTCTCTATAAATATCATAAGCAAGCGAAGCATTTGATACGACTTATTGTAACTCTTCCTCTTCTTCTCCTAAAAAAAATTTACTAATACGAAGATATGGAACAAACTCAATCTCTCTTCGTTCCGCGCCACAGAATCCTCTGTGATGCTGGTTTATATATGGAATACGAAGCAGAGTATCACATAGCAGAGTGGGTTATGTCTAGTCTCCATGCTTGTGGTTTGGCTAAGTTTATCTCTTTGACGCCTCATGCGTTTCAAAGAGAACATCTTCAGTTATTCTTTAGACAAAGTCAGCCCATTGGAGATTCCATTGTAGGTGTCTTCAGGAATCATTTGGTGAGATGGACTGTAGATACTTTTGCTTCTGAGTTTGGCTTGTCGAGGGGTCCAAATTCTGTGATGGATTACCGTAGTACTGAAATTGCTCCAGAATGGTCTTCATGGATGAGGTGGAGGCGTTCTGCTGATCTGGACTTCTCGCCTACTCCTTCAGCATATGGACTGCGCCCTCGCTACCAAGTCCTCTTTGAGATAGTTTGTGGAATGATTGTGGGAGTGAATCCAGATGACATGATCTTTTCCCGTGAAGTCTGGAAAGTCATGATGGCAATAGATGATCGAGCACAAGTTGATTGGGCGGCGTTCATCTTTGAAAGAGTGCGGCAGAGTGTTCTGCAGTTCCCTCGACTTCACCTTCCCTACGGGATGCCTCTGAGTTGGCTGCTAGAACAGAGATTCACTGATCTTACTCTGGGTCCCTCGAATCTTCGAGGAATAGACTTTTATCCCTTTGTACCTTTCTTGCCCTTTGATTAAATCTTCTGTTGTAATCTTTTGGATGATGTATTTAATTTTGACAACCTCTTATAGCTACAATCAATATTGATCATCTTCTCGATAGTTGCCTCGTTAATCAACTGTGTAGTAATTCTGCTGATTACGTTTCTGCTAAGATCATAGCAGATCGATGATTGGTAGCAAAGATAGATATTCTACCACAAACGTAGCAGTTAGCAGAGCTCTCGTCCTCTGATATTGTTTGTAGCAGATTGACCTTCCTTTAGTAGAGATATCAAGCCTAGCAGAAAATCCATTTGTTAGCATAGACTTTATCCATTAGCAGAGATCTTATTCTTAATAGAGATTTCAATCGCTAGCAGAGCTTGCATTCGCTAGCAGAGATAACATTCGCTAGCAGAGATAACATTCGCTAGCAGAGACCTTGTTTCTAGCAGAGACTTCAACTCTAGCAGAGATCTCATTCGCTAGCAGAGGCCTTGTCTCTAGCAGGGACTTCAACTCTAGCAAATGAAACGATGATTTTAAGAGTATATTTCTCCAACCATCGATTGCGTATTCCAAGAATTATGTTGATCGATCTGTCGTGGCGTCTGCCTATTCGTCGAGTGACAGATGATTAATAACTCTGGTAATTTGAATCTGATCAATTCTGACGACAAGAGTTAAGATTTTCCTTTTATAAATACCCTGAGTGAGAGTATCCTTGTTATCACAACAATCCTTTCTCCAAAATAAACTCTTCAAGAAAAGAAATGGATTCACCAGGTCAATCTCTTGAATTGCGCCGAAACCAGATCCTTCATGAGGCTGGTTTGAACTCACTGTATGATAACAATCCTCGAGTTGTAGAGATGGTCATGTTGAAGTTAAACCGCAGTGGATTAACTCAATTTGTTACTGCTACTCCCAGATGTTTCCAAGGCAATGTTCTTTGGGAATTCATCGATGATTGCTCTGTGGAGGGGGATGGCATTTACGGTTGCTTCCGCAGCAAACTCATCTACTGGTCAGCGGACGTCTTTTCTCGTCGATTTGGCCTTCCCAGAGGTCCTGGGTCTGTCTTCGATCATCGTGTAACGGACATTGCCCCCGAGTGGTCGGCTTGGCAGAAATGGAGACGAACGCCTTCGTCTGAATTTTCTCTGTCTGTCTCTGCGTACGACTTGCGCACTTCTTATTGGGTGCTCTTCCGAGTGGCAAATAATATGTTGATGGGAGAGAACTGTGACGACACGTTCATCTCAAAGGAGACATGGCAGCTCATGATGTCTATTGACGATGGAGCCGAGATAGACTGGGCGAAATACATCTACAATAGCGTCCGAGACTGCGTCGAATATTATCCGGCCGTGCCTCTGCTCAATGGAATGCAACTTAGTTGGTTGTTAGAGCAGAGCCTCCCTCAGATTACAGAAGGACCAACGAATCTTGTAAATGCAGACTTCTTTCCGTTTAGGCCTTCATCCTCCTAGAATAGTGAATAAGATGTTGTCTTCAATTCTCCCCTGTTTCTTGTAATGACATCTTGTTGATGAATGAGAAGGTGTATGAAATCTCTACAACTGTCTTCTGTTATTTGACATGTATTATCCAAGTTGTCAAACACTTTCTGCTTAGCATTCTCAATATTGGCAGATAGATATGACGAATATTCCTTTGTAGATGTAATCATCTTAAAAAATGGTTAACATCATCTTCAAAAAAAAATCCAAGAAATAGAGATATTATAATATCTCATTTGATCCTTCGTCTCTGCTGTGCTTGCATCAATGTCTCAGCAACTTGTTTTGTGTCTGGTATGTGCTACCATTTTCCACACACAATCATCGAGTGTTATCATTTAAGACGGTAGATTTCTGTCTTAGTCAAAAGATTTGTGCTATCCTTTGTTATCTTCTTTAAGCATTCGTGGAATAGAGCGCCAGAATATCCAGGTAGGTCGATTTGCCGTAAGTAGCCTTATCAATACAGGTGGCGCTTCCCCCTTTGTCAAGACTCCTCGACTTCTGCTCATCTGAATTTGAATTCATTTGACAGGACACTTTTGGGAGAGTGTTCCCATTATGGATAGAGCCATGATCTTCCTATAAAGGATGACTCACTTGTATACTGTAACTTCATCTTCTCCATTTCTCTTTGCATAGCATTTCCTTCTTCACTAGCTTCAATATGCATCGTATTACTATTGCTCCTAGTGATCTGCCAGTTACTCGCAACCAGATTCTTCATGAATCGGGGTTGTATTTTGAATATGGTAACAATTGTCGTGTTGCCAACTTTGTTATGGGAGCTCTGAATGAGAGTTGCCTGACCCAGTTTCTGACTACGATGCCGGCATGCTATCAGAAACGAGCTCTCAAAAACTTTATCTTCAGCAGTAAAACAGAGGATGATGCCATTTGGAGTTGTTTCGACGATGAAGTGGTTTGCTGGACTCCGGCCCTGTTCTCTCAAAAGTTTGGCCTTCCTCGGGGTCCTACTCGCGTCATGGATGTCTTCCACCATTTGAATGCTCCAGAGTTCGGCTACTGGAATGAGTGGAGGCAGTCCGATGACTTCGGTTTTTCACCAACTCCATCATGTCTGCATTTGAAGGAGGAGTACAGAGTCATCTTTGACATTGTTAGCAATGTCACCTTTGGTGTCCCTGCTGATAATTATGTATTCAGCCCAAGGATTTGGAGGGCCATGATGGCCATTGATGACCGGGCAGAAGTTGACTGGGCTGAATTCTTCTTTGATGGAGTGAAGAGATGTGTTGATCTCTTTCCCCGGATTCCTCTGCCAACTGCCATGCAGCTAAGTTGGTTGCTTGAGCAGTCGTTCCCTCACCTTATCTCTGAAGGTATCCCTCTGATGGGATTTGACTTTTATCCTTTGAGGGCTCACTTCCCTAATTGTGGTTGAAGGATGCTCTGAGCTCTTCTCCTTTTGGCCTTCATATGACTCCTTGTTAGCTTTGTGAACACATATATTGTAATTGATGATGTATCTGCTCTTTTCTTGTAATTTGAAGTCTGTTATCCTTCAGAAGAGTGAATATGCTAACGTTGAATTCCTTCTTATTTTCATGACATTGTAATGTCAAGATATCTTCAACGAATAGCAATCCAGAATACAATAATAACCGACCAACTCTCAAGAATATCCTTATAGAAAGAATGAGAGCTAGGACTCATTCATCCACATCAGCATCTAATTCCATTAATCCCAATTTCAAGCATAACTCTTTAAATCTGGTTTCTGGAAGTGGCTTTGTAAAGATGTCTGCTATCTGATCTTCAGTGCATATATAGCGAACATCAATGTCTCCCTTCTCCTGATGATCTCGTATAAAGTGATGATGAATATCGATATGCTTGGTCCGAGAGTGATGAACAGGATTCTTTGTAATGCACATGGCACTATTGTTGTCACAATAGATGGGCACACATTCAGGAGAAATCCCATAATCTTGCAATTGTTGCTTTATCCAAAGAATTTGTGAGCAACAACTAGCAGCAGCTACATACTCTGCTTCAGTGGTAGAGATAGCAACAGAGTGCTGTTTTTTGCTGAACCAGCTAATGAGCTTATGTCCCAAAAATTGACATGTGCCGCTTGTGCTTTTCCTGTCAATCTTGCATCCTCCAAAATCAGAATCTGAATATCCACTTAGACCTAGACTGTCTTCTCTTGGATACCAAATTCCTAATCCTTCTGTGCACTTCAAATAGCGGACAATTCTCTTTGCAGTGTCAAAATGAACTTTCTTAGGTTTGGCTTGATATCTAGCACATAATCCCACGACATATGAGATATCTGGTCTGCTAGCGGTGAGATAGAGTAGTGAACCTATGATCCCTCTGTAAAGAGTAGGATTCACATCATCTCCTTCTTTTTCAAGAGCAGCAATGCAAGTTGTGCTGATAGGTATGCGCAAGCTCTTGGTCTTCTCTGGACAATATTTGGCGATTAAGTCACGAGCGTACTTCTTCTGATGGATGAATATTCCTTCTTTAGATTGATGAACTTGTAATCCAAGAAAATAGGACATCTTTCCCATCATGCTCATTTGAAAATGGCTAGTCATGAGATCAGAGAATCTATCACATAGATCTTGATTCTTTGATCCAAAAATTATGTCGTCAACATAAATTTGAACTAGGAGAATGCTGTCTCCATCCTTGATGCGAAAGAGAGTTTGATCTATCCTCCCTTTCTGAAATCAATTGTTCAATAGAAACTTAGACAACGTTCCATACCAAGCTCGTGGTGCCTGCTTCAGGCCATATAGTGCCTTCTTGAGCCTGTAGACTTGATTCCCTTGCTCAAATCCCGGAGGTTGCTCGACATAAACTTCCTCCTTAAGCTCGCCATTAAGAAAAGCGCTTTTTACGTCCATTTGCATCACATCAAACTCATGGTATGCTGCATATGCCAAGAATAGACGAATAGCCTCTAATCTTGCTACTGGGGCGAAGGTTTCATCATAGTCTATTCCTTCACATTGTCTATATCCTTTGGCAACAAGACGCGCTTTATTCCTCACTACAGCGCCTGATTCGTCTTTCTTGTTTTTGAACACCCACTTAGTGCCTATCACACTTTGATGTTCTGGTCTGTCGACTAGTTCCCACACATTGTTGCGTGTGAACTCTGCAAGCTCCTCTTGCATGGCATTCACCCAATCTGCATCTAACAATGCTTCTTCTACTTTCTTGGGTTCTTCATTAGATATGTAGCAGGCTAACATGGCATTGCCGTTTCCTTGTCTGGTTAGGATAGGATCATTTACACTACCAAGAACACTGTCTAAAGGATGCGCTCGAAGCCACGTCGGTCTGATACGTTCTGGAATTTCAGCATCTGGATCTTCTTCTTGATGAGTATTGTTTAGATTTGCTTCTGCTGTATTCTCCTGGGATTCAGCAGTTGGGACAACCGGTACTCCTTCTTCATCTGCTTCTGGATCTTCATGAATAGGATCGGCATGAGCAGGTATTGTATCGGTTGGAGCTTCAGCAGCAGGTTCCACCAGGATTGGATTCTCAGCAACTCATTTGCTAAGATCTTCAGTAGATTCTTCATCCTCTCGATCATCAAGTGCACTAGCAACATCTAAATTCCCATTTAGATATATAGAGGATGGGGCCTCAGCATGATCATTAGCATCACCGGCCTGGTCAGCAGTCTGGTCACCTGCTGAGTGCGATGCCCCTGGGATGACATCAGTCTTAGACCTAATCGGATCAATTCTCATATTCTCAAAAGATTTTTGAAGAGATTGATCATGGATATCATTGGTCTCATGATTATCATTCTTCTGTTCTTTGTCAGCCCTGCGCACTAAAGTAGACTCATCACAAATAACATTACATGTTATTTCCACAAGTTGAGTTGTCTTGTTTAACACTCTATAATCTTTGTGAGAAGGGTGTCCATATCCTAGGAAAATGCCTTCATCAGACTTAGGTGAAAAAGTGTTAAGCTTAGACTTCCCATTGTTACGGATATAACATGTTGAACCGAAAGTACGAAAGTGTTTAATAGAAGGCTTACGACCATTATACACTTCATAAGGAGTTTTGTTGAATCTGCCGTTAACTGCACTCCTGTTTTGAGTGTAGCAGGCAGTCATGATAGCCTCTCCCCAGTACTTTCCACTGAGTCCTGAATCAGCAAGCATGGACCGTGCTGCTTCCTTTAGTGTTCTGTTTCTTTGTTCTGCTAGTCCATTTTGCTGTGGGGTTCTAGCAGTGGACTTCTCATGATGAATTCCAGCTTCCGCACAGAAATCCATCAGAATTCCATTATAGAATTCAGTTCCATTATCTGATCTAATCCTTTTAACTGTAACTTCCTTGTTATTCTGCTCTTTGAGAATCAGTTCAGGTAGCAGGATCTTTACCTCGTCTTTAGTCTTTAGAAGTTGAACCCAAGTATACCTGGAGTAATCATCAACAACCACAAGTGTATATATTTTCTTATTGACTGTGGGTGGTGTGACAGGACCAAATAGATCCATGTGTAGGATTTCAAGAATTCTCCCTGATGTATCCTTTTCTGGATTTGATTTGAAGGATGCCTTTGTTTGTTTGCTCTGTTGACATGCTTTGCACACTCCTTCCTTTCGGAAAGATTCAGCAGGCAGTCCTTCAACCAGCTTGTGTTTGGCTAAATGATTGATTGTCTTGAAGTTCAAGTGATTTAATCTTTTATGCCATAGCCAACTTGTCTCTTCTTTGTTAAATGCCACGAAGCAAGAATCCTGTTGACCACTTTGCCAATCGACCACATATAGTCCACCCTTACGGATACCTCTAAGCTTTACTTCACCTGTAACCTTATCAACAATGTCACAGCCAGAGTTAATGAAATAAACATTATACCCATTCTCACATAGTTGGCTGATGCTCATCAAATTGTGTTTAAGGTTTGAAACGAGAGCAGTATTGACAATTCAGATTCCATCTTGTTCTACACATCCTCTTCCAATGACTCTTCCTCTGCTGTTATCACCGAAAATGACTGAGGATCCATAGACGCTTTGTAAGTCTGAGAATAAGTCTGCTCTTCCTGTCATGTGCCCTGAGCAGCCGCTATCAAGAATCCATTCATCTGGAGATCTTGACTCCTTCACTCTTGGATTCTTCTTCTGCAAGAAAATTAAGATAAGGATTTAGGTACCCGTTTAGTCTTGGGTCCTGCAGGATTAGCAAGTGTCATTGTTCCTTTTGGAACCCACATTTGAGTGATCTTCAAAATTTTCTTCTTGACATCACTCTTTATACCTTTCTTAACCTCAGGATAAGTAAAACTTGCATGCTTAGATTGATGATTAGGTGTAGTAGTGTGTTGTGCCTTCATTGTCCTTTTGAGAAAATTTGTTTTGGACTTAGGCCTTACATAGGTGTTCTGCCTATGTTGTGTATGTGCATTATGAGGGGGCTTTACAGCATTGTAATTGACATGCTTGCTTGTATGAAATGAAGATCTTGCTGTCCTGGCAGTAGATACATACTGCTCAGCAATCCTTCTAGGTTCTGCTGATCTTGATTGCGAAGCATATGTTCTCGTATTCTGCTTGAATTTATTTTTCCTCTGTTGAGGTTTCATAGCAGACACTTGAGCATTCTGTTGAGGTAGTACACACCTCTGCTGTGATTCCCTAGCATATATTCTAGGATTCTGCTGGGTTATATCGTACCTCTGCTGAGGTTTCCTAGCAGATGTCCTAGCATTCTGCTGAGGTTTCACAGAATCGCTAATGAATATTTCAGCAAATTCCTTTTCTTTCAGTTTTTCTCCAAGGATGAATTTTCCAGCAGAGATAAACTGAGTAGTCTTCTGCTTAGAAGATTTTCCTTTATCATAGCGATCAAAACCAATACCAGCTCTATCTTTGTAATGCTTTTGTTGATTAATTGCAGCATTCAAAATAGCTTGACTAGTTGTGTAGGTACAAATGCAATTTTCTTTTGGTTTATTTTTCAGCAAAATGTTTTCTTTCTCAAGAATTTTGAAATTTTCAGAAAGCATTGAGAATTCGGCTTTCATTTTTGTGAGTTCCTCACTTGCAGACCTTAATCTTTCGACTTCCTCGGTCAAATTTGAAACTTTTAACTTCAGTGAGATGTTTTCTCCTACAATGACGTTTTTAATTTCGTACATTTTAGAGAATTCTTCACTTAGCTTCATGAGATAGTCTTCCTCAGAATCTAAAGTGAGATTCTCGCAATCATCAAAGGTTACAAATCTAGGGATGTTTAATGAAATTACCTCGTTGTTCTTGGCTGCTAAAGCCGTTTCAGCATTCTGATCAGCATCTGCATCAGCAAATTGATCTTCCACGACGTCTGCCATCAGAACTAGCATGGCTTCTTCATCTTCTTCCTCTGAGGATAGGTAGTACTCCTCATCATTTTCAGGAATATCCTGAGTTTCTGTCCTGGTTAGGAGGGCTCTTTTGACTGCATTGCCTGCACGTCTTTCAAATCTTTGTTTCAGCCGCTCCCTTTCTTCTCTGCTGACTTTCAGACAGTCATGTTTCAAGTGGTCTGGAGATCCACACTCAAAACAAGTCCTAGGCTTTTGCTCTGCTGAGCGGGCATGAGAAGGTGATTGCTGAGTCTCCTTTGCTTCCTTTTCGCCTTTAGCCTCCATCAGCATCTTCTAAAGTTTCTTCATCTGTTCTTCTAGTTCACTGATCTTAAGATCAGTAGACTGAGAGCCAGAGGTTGTAGCAACCTCCTTTGATTGGGTTATAGAAACAGATCTTTCTTGATTGTAAAATGGTTTCTTTTGTTTAAACTTATTGAAATCCTTTTTGACAAAATAGGCTACATCATCTGAGCTAGCAGCGGATTGTACTACTGCAGCTTCATTTTTGTTTGACTGTTGTATTATAAATTCATGAGATTTCAACTGAGCAAATACCTCTGAAGTAGACATTTTGTTGAGATCGTTCTCACTTAGACTAGTCATTTTAACAAACCAGTCATCTCTGGGGTATAGTTTAGAGATAATCTTGTGATTCATTTCCCCATTCTCATATTTCTTACCAAGGTTATTCAGTTCTCCGATGATGGTGTTAAATCTTTCCTCCATGGCCATTATGGATTCACGTGCATTCATAGAGAAAGATTCATATTTGTCAACAGCTACCTGCAGTTTATTGCATTTCATCTGGTCTGTCTCCTGGGAAGACTCGCAAACATACTGCCACATTTCTTTAGCTGTATCGAACTCCAAAGCTTTTTGTGCCATCAGCTCTGGTAGTGAGTCAAGAATTAGCTTCTTTGCAACATGCTCCAGCTGAGCTCTTTTCTTGTCTTCACTTGTGTATTCCTCAAAAGGTTTTTCAACCATTTGGGGTCTCTGTGGCCTTGGTGGTCTAGGTTGATCTCCTTCATCAGCTCCTCCAGCGGGTTCGGGTACAGGTCCTATAAACGTGTTAGCTTTCATAATTTTAATGGGACCTCTTTCAAGTACCTCAACCATTTCTGGGTGTATGCTCTGAAGCTGTGTTAAGGCCATCTTTTTCCATGTTGTGAAGTTCTCCCTGTTGTACTTTCCAAGAGAGTGATTCAACATCTTGTCTCCTGAGCTACACAAGTAGAGCACAAATAAACAGGTAAAAGTGCAAGGAAAATGCGGATCTGGTCTTAAGCGACTCAGAAGCAGTCGGTTTTTCAACCTCCTGCTCTGATACCACTTGTTGGTCCCGAAATATCAGAGTCGTCGTGTTAATGTCTCAACACGAAATGCAGCGGAATATATTTTACGTCTCTTGCACTTAATGTTATTTTCACAGAAATTATTTAGCTCAAGTTGTGATTTAAGTTAATGTTCAGAAATACACTAGCAACTCCGTTGCTAGGTTTTAAATCGATCTTTGAACAGTAAAGTAATAAAATAGTAAAGTCACACAAGATTTATAGTGGTTCTATCAAATAGATCTACGTCCACTCCTTAGCCGAAACGCTAAGAATTTCACTAGAAAAGTATACAGATTACAAGGAATCGCCTTTCCAGTTAAGTAGGCAGTGAGCTTTCGGCCTGGCTACTTGACAGCTATCCTCCGTTAGTCTGCACTTCTCCGGTAAGGTTTGGCTGGGGTCAAGGGCACACCTTCAAAACTCCTGCCTTGCCTGATATGGAAGAGATAGACACTTCCTGATTTCCTTGAATGTGGCTAGACGCCAGTTCTAGTCGTAACCTTTTCAGGTGTTCGACTGTTAGATTCTTTTCTAAAGGAAAGGAATCCCAATGATTGAAATATCCTTGAATGCAATCAAGAATATCTTCAATGAAGTGTCAGATATTGAATGTGAAGACACTCTCTGTTGTTGAGGGCTTTGAATGTGCTTTATATCACGAGCTCTCAACTGACTACTTTTTCTTGTTCGCTTTGTCAAAGGAATCTCACACTTGAATAGATTGTGATTGAAGCGGTTGTCAAAGTAGTAACAACAGTTTTTTTTATCCAGTCCTGGAATATGCCTATTATAGTTAGAGATTCAAAACTTGAATCTCCATACCCGTTAGACACAACGGCTTCTTCGTCCAAGAATGGATTAACTCGTCAGAATACTTTTTAAAGTAGAGATGTACTTTCCAAACTACTTAGGGAAAGTCTCGTCCCTTGTATGTCCTTTTTGTCAGAGTGGCAGTCCGTCTTCAGCTTTTGAATCTTGCCCTTTGTTATGCTAGGAGTTGCTGAAGCCTTTTACTGCCTTCGATCCTTTGACTTCTTTTGTTTCAGACTCTATATTTCGTTGCTGAAAGGTCCGAATGCTAACTCCTTAGCATTCTGTCAGACGTGCTTCCAGCCATTTGCTAGTGATCTTTTGTTGGATTGTTTCTCTAGCAGATTGCGAGTAGACTACTGACATCAACTGCTTTACGTCTGCTAGGAAGTCTTCTCAGCATACTAGTCTATTACAACTCAATGTATAACTTATACAGGACTTTACAAGTTGTGTTAGACTCTCTAGATTTCAGCAAATGATCGACCAACTAAATAAGGTTTGATCCAACAAAACCTTTTACAGATAAGTCCTAAGGGAGATTTTTAGGAATAATTCCCAACAGAGAGCAAGTGCAAGTTTGTTATATTTCTACTTCCACTGCATATGCAATCTTCTGTTGCATATGTTGGTACTCTGATTTTGGGACCAACATTAGTGCTTCTAAAGATGCACGTAGAATTGTCAATAATGAAACCACGAAATCCTTATTGCATAAATTTAGTGAACAAAAATATTAACGAAAATAAAATTAGTGATTCTAGGCATAAATCTCGTAACATACTCATTTTCGTAAATTGCACGAAAATCTACTTAAAAATGAACAATATGGTATGTAAAATACATTATATTCCTTCAGAAAATGCATATTATATAGAGATATAATGAATACATTTTGAGATTAAATAACGTGAGAATATAATAGTTTATTCTATGTAATACAATGATCTTAGGAAGCAGGTTGATAAAAATATAAATAACTTATTTCAAACGATAAATGATGTCAACATGTATTTTATTTTATGTAATATACTGAGACCAGGGGCGGATGCACATGTATTATTGGGGAACATTTGTACCCCTAATTTTTTAATCTTTTAATAATTATATAATTTAACGATTATTTATATATTTTCTTACATAATACACCCCCAATTTATCTTATTCGTATTTTCTACCTCCAATTTTAATTTTCTAGATACGCTATTGACTAAGATTGAATTATTCGTTGTTTATTTTGATATATGAATTATCGATACAACTAATAAAAAAATTCGAAATTTACACGTTCAACTTTCAAAATGAATTTTGATTATATTGATGCACAAATAAGATTATGATTCTCTTGAGTAGACATGGTATGAATATTCAAACAAATTAAGGATATATATATATATATATATATATATATATATATATATATATATATATTTAATTTTTGAAAATCAAATAATCTTCCTTATTTATAATAATATTTTTCATATTGGATTAATTAGATATGAATATCCATATTTTGATTCATACAGTCTTTTCTTATTAGAGAGATTACTTTTTTCGTAATGAGATATAATGCATGTTTGCTAAGATAAAATGCACAATATTTAAGATAAAATGTCATAAGTAGAGAGATTAAACATGAGAAATGAGAATAACCCTTATTGTGATAAATGAGAATAAATCATGATCATTGATTTAACATAATCAATGATCCAGATTGACTGAAAAAATGCGGTATTTTATCCAAGTTTTTGTTCATTAAGGGGCAAATTCGTAAGTTTGATATTACATGTAACATGCATTTTATCTTAGCTATTGTTCATTTTATCTTAGTTATACTTCATTTTATCTCAATTGTTGTTCATTATAAAATAAATTCGACGTGAATTTTGTTGTTACATGTAACATACATTTTATTTTAGCTATTCTTCATTTTATCTTAGTTATACTTCATCTTATCTCAATTGTTGTTCATTATAAAATAAATTCGACTTGAATTTTGATGTTAGATGTAACATACATTTTATCTTAGCAATTCTTCATTTTTATCTTAGTTATTCATTATTTTATCTCAATTTTTGTTCATTATAATATAAATTCAATGTAATTGTACGTCATCATTTGGTACAATGAACAAAAATCTGCATCCTACATTTTATCTACACCTTACTTCCTTAAATGAGAAAATATCTGCATTTTTTTTCATTACCATCATCCAGTTCTCTAAATTTTCTCCCTTTGTGAGGCTTCATCGTATCAGCACACTCTAGCATAAATGAACCTGAGAACAGATAAAATGAACATCGCATCACCAAACATGAAATTCAATAAAAAAAAGTAATGAAAAGGTTGATGAAATATTCGAAGGTTACATAAAATGAGGCTAACCAACAAAATAATAAACATAATACCACAACAGATGAATAACACAATACCAAAAATGAAAATCTTCCAAAACTGTTCAAAATAATATATCAAAAACAATCTCATGAAACCATAATCAACAAATATCATCCAAAAAACTTTAAACAACTGATATTAAAACCAAAAAAAACTCACAACAAAAACAAATATTTTCTTTATGAATTAACAACTAATGATTCTTGGTAATCCCGAATCTAAGACTTCTGCCGCCGTCTTTCTTGGGTTTGTTTCTAGCTCTGTCTTTCTGATGAATTTTCATGTGGCCTCCTAGGGCTTGTGCAGTTTTGAAACCCCTTTTGCAGAATATGCACTCGTACGATGTCCCATCCCTGATGAATCCTCCGCCACTTCTTCACTCGATTCTTCGTGGTAATTGGATTCCATGTCTGCTGCACTTGGAGAGGAAGCAGATAGAGAGAGAGAGAGAGAGAGAGAGATGGGATATGTAGAGAGAGAAGGAGGGATGGATGAGAGAGAGTGAGATAACAAGAAAATCGAGATCTCATAGCAAATCACGAATACAAGAAATTACAGATCAAATACTAGGCAACAAAAACCTGATCGCGAATTAGAGGGGATTAGATGTTTAAAATATGTTAATTGATAATGATACCCTTAAATTTGTAACAATGAAGTATATGAAGGATAAAATGAAAACGAAAATTGTTAAAGCATGACCGCAGATCTTGTGCAATCAATGGTTGAGATTTATTCTCATTTCTTACAGTAACATCTATTCTCATATGATAAATCTCATTTCTTACATTAACATCTATTCTCATATGATGTAACCTATATATAAATCTCAACCATTGATTGCACAAGATCTGCGGTCATGCTTTAATAATTTCCGTTTTCATTTTATCCTCCGCGTACTTCATTGTTACTTATTTAAGAGTATCATTGTCATTTAACCTGTTTTAATTATGGTATCTTCCTTAAATAAATGATTTTCTTCTTTTGGTTTCTTTCTTTCTAGCGATTTGGATCTGTAATTACTTTTCTTTTCGATTTTCCTTGAGATTTCGATTGTCTTGTTGAATAAGTTGTGATATATTGTTTTGAGAATTTTTATTTCAAACAGTTTTTTAAGTTTTTCATTTTTACTTTTTTATTATTCATCTGTAGTGTTGTGTTATTCATTATTTGGTATTACAACTTCATTTTTAGTAAACTCCGTTTATTCCTTTTTATTACTTTTTATAATTTTATTTTTAGTAACATTTTGTTCATTTTATTTGTTCTCATGTTCATTTATGCCAGAATGTGCTGATACGCTGAAGCCTTACAAATGAAGAAATTTAGAGTATTGGATGAATTTTATAAACCATTTGGATGACTCAATTGCTAACTATAACAATTCATCAATGAAAAAAGAATATGTTTGAAGATGATTATGTTGCATTAGTTCCTCAAACTATCAAAGTGTTACTTCCATATGTGGTCAAAACTGAAGGGAGCGACAACTAGTTAATTCCAATAAAAGAGAAAGCTATTAGATTGTGAATTAAACATATGAAAATGTGTGCAAAACCTAAGTGAAGATTTAAAAAATCTCACATCATAATGCATAATATAATATCTAAAATGAATATCGCAGTAGATATAATGAATCATACGAGCGATACAATGATCGTTAGATGAAGTATAACTTCAAATAATAAATGTTATTTTAAAATTTAATGAAGTAGATTGGAGATAAAATGAAGTATATAGGAGATAAAATGAACACAATTGAAGTTCGTAATGACTATGTTGCCCTTTAATGATGTAAAATGAGGATAAAATGCAACATTTTTTGTTGAAGCTTTTGTGTAATATGGATCGTTGATATTGTCAAGTCTATGGACGGAATTTATTCTCATTACTCACAATAAGGGCTATTCTCATCAGATGAGCCCCATATATTGATGGATTTATATACTGAAAGCATTATGATTGGTATATTATGTACAAGGTCGATTGATTAATATACTTGGAATCATAATTGTTGTATGTTCATCTCCTGTCTGAATTAACAAACATGTGTCGCAAACGCAATTATACTCTTATCTCGTCGATAGGGAGATCATACGGTGTGCAGTAGATCACGAAAGATCGTATAGATCGTTATACCTAGCGAGATATAAATAGTTATCACAGCTGAGACAGTTCCAGGATAAACTGTCGGTGTAGGCTGCAGCATACGCAGTAATAAGCATCTTATCTTGGATGGCTTGGTATGCTGGTGTGGGCACACATTGATAAGGACCTAAGTCGAGATCGATTCTTTTATCTGACATTAAAAGAATCTAGATCTCTATGGCTTGATGAGATCCTAAGCATGTATGAAGGTACTGAAGTATATGCAGATTGTGTATTACTTTGAGTTGCAGTGAAAGGCTCTAGTTGTGCTTGTATATCTGTATCTTGGGTAATAGCAGTTTGTGTATGACTGTCTGGTACTGGAACTAGGTAACCACATCCAGTACAGGATGGTAACATTCCCCGAGCAACTCAAAAGGTTCGTTATGCTAAAGTCTTGCAGGCTGATTAAGTTCAAGCATAGGTGAAAAGGTTTGAGTGGATTGACTCAGGAATATAAGATGTTAATTAATTAAATAGCTTGTCAGAGCTTAAATTAATTAAAGAATGTCCGTAACCTTAAATGTGGGGATATACCGAGCCCATGCAACCCGTACCTCAAAACGTGGTAGCAAATAGGTAGGACAGTATTGATTCTCTGGTGGAATGAATCAATATTAATTAATAAATTATATTATGGGTTGAATATGGGAATTAATTAATTGATAGGCCTTATTTGCTATTTGCATTCAGGTCCCTGGTCTGGCCCATGAAACTCAAGCCCAATAGACGTCCAGTATTTTCCTATAAATAGGCATCAGTTCCTCAGATCTCAACACACCACAAGATCATTAGTTGCACACAGCAAACCAGATTTTGGGAGCTGTGGTGATCTACTAGATCTGAGAAACGAGGAGGAAATTCAGCTTCTCAACCGGGCAAGGAATATGAAGGGAATCTTCACCAGATATTCAGATTGAGTTGGGATACAGATCAGAAGATCAGATCAGGAGGATTATCTTATTTCTTCTCTCTCCTTCTTGTTTTCGAATATTACTTATTAATTTTCATAGATTTATTTCCTCAATTTATTTGGAAATTAATCTTTGTGCATGGGAAAAGATCAAGAGGAATCTTCGCGCACTCGTTCTTCAGGGTTTCGCAATCCAGGTATTCCGCATAAACCCCCTTATGCATATTCAATAGGAGCATGCTAGGATTAATCATAGGCATAGCAATTTATTTTTGATATTCCAATTAACGATCCTTGGCAAACGGACTTCATGATTCAGTTCATGAATCCCTTCAATTGGTATCAGAGCCAGGATGAATTAATTGGCTCAGTCGAAAAAAATAATATTGCCAATGATTTGCATGATAATTATTATTGAATGATTGCATGGGTTTTGGATTGTATGGTTATGTTTTTTGTCCTCGTGGTTCTCGGGTTAATCCGCCCCTTTATAATGATTCGTTTTTCACCCACGAGATAAATCCGTGGTTAGATTTAGATTTTTAGATTGTAATTAGGTTTATTCAATGTAATCTTTTATTTAAAAATTAAATCTAAAAAATGGAGAACGAAGAACACAAAGAACAAAGAACACGAAGAACGAGTGACCGCATGATGCACGATAGCGCCAGCATGGCACAAGGCCATGCACGGCAGTTTCGTGCGGTAGGCACGGCGGCACTAGGTGCGCGACGGCCTCAACGGCAGGGCAGCTACGCAGAAACCCTAGGGTTTCAGCGCGCGATGGGCAGCAGCCGTGCGGCCGAGGCTGGCCAGGCACGGTGCGGGGCGCAGAGGCGGGCGACGCAAGGGGCAGCAGGGCAGGGGCCCGAGATGGCAGCGGCGGCGCGGACAGAGCGCGAGGCGCACACGCGCGTAGCAGCCCTGCAGTGACGCCGGCGGCGCTCCTCCCTCCCTTCAGTCGGCGTCGGCATCGGCGGGGCCTAAATGGTGCAGGCGGCGGCTCGTCGCGCAGAGGCGCGTGCTGGGGGCAGTCTGACGGGGTGGCTCGCGCGCGCGGGGCAACGCAAACCCTAGGGTTTGCATGCTGCGTGCGCATCTCTCATGTCTCGCTCCGTGCACGTTTTTCGGCGAGTCGTGGTAGCTGACGGTGGCAAAGATGGTGCACAACGGTTCGGGCAACGGTCGGGGCAAGCCGGTGCGACGACATGCGAAACGGGCGATGGCCGGAGGAGGCGGAATCACGGGCCACAACCATGCTCGTACGTGCATGGCTATTGCGCGATTCCGAGAGCCCTTGCAGCGGCAGTGGTTCGCCGGTGGTGGCTCGTCGGGCCTAGTTCTCGCGGGCTATTTGGCTTGCAATGTGTGCCTAGGCCTGCGATTTGGTTAACTGGCCCAGTTGTCCAATTTTCTGATGAATCAAATCTTGGAGGCCCAGATTCATAAAATAAATTCAGATCACAGTCCAAGTAGTGGGAGCCCAGTCGAAGATCTGTATAATTAATTCCAACTTGTAATAGTTAGAATTATTTTTATTTTGTATCATTGGGCCACGAGGACATTTTTTATTTGTTTTATTATCTGTCTTCGCATGATATATGTGTTTAAATTAATTGCGCATCATATGAGCATGTTGTAGATAATAGGAGCACGTTTACTACTTTTATTTACAGCTTTAAAGCATGCTATGTGATTTATTTTGTGTAATTAATTATAACTATAAATTCGGGTTCATGCTATGCATGATAGAATTTTAGCAATGTTATAATTATGGCTACATAAAATAATCTGTGCAATTGAACCTTATGAATTAAAAATTACTAAGCTCATAATTTTAGTAAGACCTCTACAAAGCATTCCTTTATTGGAAGTGGGTAATTCATTAGGTAAACGTCTACATGTGTAGCTTACTTAATTTATTATTCATAAGTTCTAATAGATAGGATTTCCTAAAACAAACATTTATTTCATGTGAGAAGTGGGAGTTCATGCGTAAACGTCTACATGTGTAGCTTGCATATTGAATTTTCATAAGTTCTCTAAGGATTGAATTAAATGAGACACCCTTATTATAGGGATCCAGTGTGTTCTAATAGATCCTTATATGGGAAGGTTTGCTTTGGTGGTAAGCTAGCTTAGATGTTATCCAGAGTATAACTCATTTGTGATGTCCATGTTCAGTAGGATAATATGGTCTTAAGTTAGTCTCCAATTATTAATTCCATTTGTCTAAGGAACCCGGGTATGGATTGGAATTAAAGGACTGAAATTGAAAGATGCAGTCTGGTTAAGTGTTTTGTTGTAAACGTCCACATGTGTGGCTTGCAATAGTAATACTTAGGCAAATTGGGAGAAACATTAATATTGCTTTATCATAAGGTTTCAATATTTAATTGTTTCAATAGTTTGCGATTGTGTTTTAATTTCTGCTTTAATTTATTGTTTTCAGACATGTCTATTGCTCACGATGTCAACCTCTTAATAACAAACCCTTTAACTGGTCCGAATTTTCCTGAAAGTTATGCTTCATGGAAATACTCTGCACTGCAAAACATGCCCATGTACTTTACATGGACCCTCTAACTCTCAAGTATTGGAACTGTACTGGCTATGAGCGAGTGTTCTATGACAGATGGGTAGCTTCTGATAGTTTGCCCGCAGACTCATCATGAACAGTCTGTCTAGAGAATTAATGCTCAAGTATAAGAAGTTCCGAACTGCTGTTGAGATATGGAGGGACTTTGTGAAAGTCTATGGTAAGGTGAGACGAACTGTCAGTTATAATCTTGTGGAGGACCTGGTCTGCAAGAGGATGATTGATGGGAGTTCGTTGCTTCTGCACTTCGTCAGTATGATGAGAATTATGAGAAAGTACAGAAAGAGAGGTGGACAAGTCAGTAAGCGGGCGGAAATAAACATTGTCCTGCACTTTCTGTCTGATTCTTATAATGATTTCATCAAGTCCCTCGGTACCAGGCACGAATTTACTCTTCCTGAGTTACTCTCAACCCTGATGCAAGAGGAATCTGAACTTGGAGCATTAGAATTTGCTGCAACTTTGTCAGCTTTTGACAAGACAGTTGCTGAAGCAAAAGAAATGCTTAAAAGGTTAGATGAAGTTGATCTAGCAGAAGACATCATCAGGCCATGCAAATGCAAGCGAAGTGAAGTAGATTTTCTAGTGCTTGGCACGGGTAGACAAGGTACGTCATGTGCATTTATAACGGAAACATGTTTAGCATCGGTTTCTATCCATTCTTGGGTAGTGGATACTGGAGCTACCGATCATGTTTGTTATACTTTGCAGGGGTTCAGGCCGACAAGGCAGCTGAAGCATGATGAGATTACCATCTCAATGGGCAGCGGAGAGCGAGTCTCAGCAGTAGCCATTGGAGATTTTACTTTATGCTTTGAAAACAATGTTTTGATTTTGAGATATGTTTTATATGTGTCGGTTTTTCGGCAGAACTTAATTTCAGTTTCCAAGTTATATAATGATGGATATTCAGTTATTTTTTATAGTGGAGTTTCTATCATTGGTAATAATGGTGTTATGTGTCATGGCAAACTGATTGACTCTCTCTATATCATTGATTTTATGCATAAATCTTCCGTGAATGTTGCAAACTCATCCAATAATAATAATCATTTAAAGAGAAAGTTTTCTTCCGATGAGGATCAAACATATCTCTGGCACTTGAGACTAGGTCACATCAATCTAAAGAGGATTAAAAGATTAGCATGCGATGGGTTCTTGGATTCTTTTCAAGTGGTACCGCATCAAATCTGTGAGTCCTGTATAGAGGGTAAGATGACGACCAGACCTTTTAAGGCAAGTCAGTCTCAAGCAGAGGATGTGTTGGAATTGATCCACTCCAACTTATGTGGACCAATGTCCACGCCTCGTGGAGGTTATGAGTACTTCGCCACATTCATTGACGATTACTCAAGATTCGGATATGTCTATTTGCTTCGCCATAAGTCTAAATGCTTTGAGAAATTCAAAGAGTTTAGGACTGAGATAGAAAAGAAGCTAGGTAAGACTAGCAAGACACTACGATCAGATCTTGGTGGAGTATACCTCAGTAACGAGTTCTTGCATTACTTATCAGACAACGGGATTACATCCAAGTGGATTGCACCAGGAACCCCTCAACAAAATGGTGTAGCGGAAAGAAGAAATAGAACTCTCTTGGAAATGGTCAGGTCGATAATGAGTTATGCAAGCTTGCCGATTTCGTTTTGGGGACATGCCTTGGAGACTGCGGCCTACTTGCTTAACCTGGTACCTTCTAAATCAGTTCCTAAAACGCCTCTGGAACACTGGTATGGGCAAAAGCCAAGTTCGAACAGAGTGAGGGTTTGGGGTTGCCCAGCATATGTGCTGACAAAGGAACCTGATAAGTTCGAAAGTAGGTGTAAGCTGATGCTGTTTGTAGGATATCCCAGGCAAACGAAAGGTGGTTACTTCTATTGTCCTTAGAATGAGAAAGTCGTTGTCAGTACCAACGCAAGATTCTTGGAGGACGAATATGTAAGAAACCACAGATCCAAGAGTTAAATTATCCTCCACGAGCTTGAGGATAAGGAAGCAATCCCATCAGGAAAGCCCAAGGTAGTGATAAATCCACCTGTAACAGGTGAGGCTATACCAGAACTGCCAATAATGCAAGGCATGGGACCAACGCGTACTATGCCAACTACTGACACGGTTCAGATGCCTTGTCGCAATGGGAGGGTTGTCTACTAACCCGAAAGGTATATGTTCATGGGAGAGTCTTCTGACTTGATCCCGGAAAATGGACTAGATGATACCGATCCCTGGACATATGACGAGGCGGTATCTGATAAAGATGCAGACAAATGGCTGATCGCCATGGATTCGGAAATAGAATCCATTACGGCTATGGATGTATAACAGAAAACTAATTTGCCAGATGGTTGTCGAGCCATAGGGTGCAAATGGGTATACAAAAGAAAGAAAGGAGCGAATGGTGAAATTATAGCTTTTAAAGCAAGGCTGGTGGCGAAGGGTTATAGTCAGAAAGAAGGTGTAGACTATGACGACACCTTCTCACCGGTAGCCATGCTTAAGTCCATTCGTATACTCCTAGCCATAGCAGCACATAAGGACCTAGAAATCTGGCAGATGGATGTCAAAATTGCTTCTAAACGGTTACCTCGAAGAAGGTAGGGACATTTATATGCAACAGCCAGAAGGTTATGTGCAGAACGGCGAAGAACATTTGGTCTGAAAGCTAAGGAAATCGCTGTATGGACCTAAACAAGCTTCACGGTCATGGAATCTGCGTTTTGATGAAGTGATTAAATCCTATGGATTTTCACAATGTTCAAACGAGAGTTGCGTGTACCATCTATGTGTCAGCGTTAGCGTGGTGTTCCTTGCACTTTATGTAGATGATATTCTCCTATTTGGCGACAATGTGGAAGTATTGTCGGGCATAAAGGGGTGGTTATCCGAACAATTTCATGTGAAGGACCTTGGGGAGGCAGGATACATCCTAGGGGTAAAAGTATTGCGGGAGCGCAATATGAGGATGTTGACCTTGTCTCAAGGATCATATGTGAATACTGTGATTGCCCGTTTCAGAATGCAAACTGCCAAGAAAGGTCTGTTACCCTTCAGACATGGCATGTATCTTTCCAAGGATCAGTGTCCGGTGACACAAAGGGAGAAAGATAAAATGAGGAACGTGCCATATGATGGGTTTTGTATACTGAAAGCATTTATTATAATGAGTATACGACGATTTATTTCTCCTATCTGTCAAACAATCTTACATGTATGTAACAATGGTATCCTCTAGTCTCACCGATAGGGACGATCATACGGCGTGTTGTAGATCGCACAAGACAGTATGATCACTTGACCTAGTGAGACATAAACCTGATCACAACCGAGACAGCGTATGAGGATACGTCTGTCCGGATGGCTGCGACATTGTTGGAATAAGTAATCTGTCTCGGTTACTTGACATGCTGGTATGCAGGGGTGGCGTATTGATGGACCGTAGTGAGATGTATTCGACTGTCTGACATCAGCGAATACAAGATCTCGATATTGATTGAGTCCAAACCCTAACGAATGTTCAGGGGTTTGCACGGGTTGACTGTTGCTTTGACTTGCCATGGTGGAGAGCCTGAGTAACGTGCTTGTATATCCACATCTAGGGTAGCAGCAGTTCGTGTAGTACCGCCTGAGACTGGGTTTAGGTAACCATATCCGACTAATAGGATGGGGACATTCCCTGAGGAGCTCAATAACATTCATCGTGCCAAAGTCCTGCAGGCTGTTTAAGTTCAGGCACGAGTGATAAGGTTTGAGTGGTACTACTCAGGAATTATAAGATATTAATTAATTGTAGTTAGAGCTTGTCAGAGGCTCTGATTAATTAATGAATGTTCGGTAACCTTAAATATTGGGATTCTCAATTAATGCATCCCGTTCTCATGACGTGGTAATAAAGGGGTATGTCAGTATTAATTCTTTAGTGAAAAATAATTAATATTAATTAATTAATTGTTTCATGGGTTGTGGACATGGGAATTAATTAATTATAGGCCCACTTTATTATTTGCATTAGGTCCAAGTACTGGTCCAATTAAATATGCTGAAAAAAAGGCCCAGTAGCCTATTAGGGATAAAACCCTAGGTCTATAAATAGACGACTCTCATTGGAAACCCTAGCAACCTTGAACATAATTCAAATCAGTCAAAACCCTAGGGCAGAGAGAGTAGGGGGCAGCGACTGTAGAGGGGAGAAGAAGATTTTTTCTGCTCCGGCCTATGATCGCTAAACTATTTAACAAGCGACTTAGAAAAGCTAATAATATAGCGGCAAATAAAATTATCGATCCCAGGGAGAATGAAACGATGAAAAAATCTAAATACTAAATCAGGCGTTCTTAAAATACTGGTTAGGATAAGTAAAGTTTTGGGTTTTGGTTGTTTTACAAATCATAATCCTTGTAAGTAAAAAGTAAACAGTAAATTAAAATACTTTGGTTGAAAACAGTTATGAGAAATACAGATTCTAGGAATATCTCCGTATCAAGTATGATAGGAATCAGTAAATTGATTATTTCCCAATTTTAATTCCTCTTCGTAGTGAAGTTTTCTTCTTCTTTTTTTTTCTTCTCAACTTTTTTTTCCTCTTCTCTTTTCATTCATATTCACCAATGTTCACTCATTTTTTTTTCGAAAGTTTTCCTTAGGAACCCCTAATTTTGCACACAACCTCATATCACAATCCCACAGTGTTCATCCTCCAATAAATCACAGTTTCTTGTTCATCAACCCTCCTAATCAAAGAAAGAAAAAATTTTCAAGGCTCAAGGGGGTTGCAAGTGAAAATTCAAGGCGAGTGTATGGAGATGGGCTACGAAAGAACATGCCTAAAATCATTTTCACCCTATTACCACACTTATGCAACCTCAAGAGAGAAATTCATCAAATTCTAGGAAGTAAATCTAATGACTTTGTCACTCATCAAACGAAAAGATGGCACAATTTCTCACAAGGTATAAATTTTTGTTAATGCAAAAATTTATATTTCAAAGATCAACTTATCAAGCAAAGCAGCTCCTATCATCAGCTACTTTATCACATGGATTATCATTCTTAATCAGCAAATATCGCAATTATCAATCAACAATTCAATTCCAAGGGAAGACAAGTATTCAATTCCAACACCAACATAATCAAAAGTAGTTCCGACTGTCCTATGTTCAAAAGCTCCTAAAACAATACTCAAGACTATTCAACTCAGAACAAGTAACACAAATCAAGAGTTCAAAACTTATTCAACACAGGACAAGTATCACAAATCAAGAGTTCACAAATACTAATTTTGAGTAAAAAGTCTTGCAGAGAGTAATTGTTCACACTGAAGCAAAAGAACAAGGATGGTGATGGTTCAGAAAAAACAAAAATCAAAAACAAAAACAGAAAAACAACAAAACAATGAAAAATTAAAATAAAGCAGGAAAATGAAAACCAATAAACGTTTCCCTTTTCCTATCCTCATCCCAGGAAACTTGTTTCACTCGAAGGAGTGGACAAGTTTGAAAGTTAGATAAGGAAAAAGGAAACGGTACCTCATTCCTCCTCCAGAGGATCCTCCATCTCAACATCGGGGGCAGGCCAAACGGGTAGTCGCTGCCGGCGGTCCTGGCGCTCTCTGTGGCATCGGAGGTAGACAGAGTCGGGCTGGGTGTTCAGGAGAAGGTGCTGCATCTGCGTGTCGAGGGTGTTGAGCCTCGTGGTCACGTGCTGGCAAAAATTTGCCTACCGGTTGTGCTCCTCGGCATGCAAAACAGCCTGTTGCTGCATGAACTGGTACATCATCGCCAGATCCACTCCTCCGGAAGATGAAGACTCTCCCGCAAAGTGACCGGACAAATGCCCACCAGTCTGATCGTGAATCCGCTCTCCTCCTCCATCATGCCTCTCATCCTCTGGCTCCTCTTCCTCGAGCCCTTCTGGAGGTGTCTGTGGCGGTCGCTGGTCGGGCTGCATCAGCGGTCGGTAACGAAGTCTGGAGGTGCCGGGACCTTCCTGTGCTCCGACCATGAGCCTCAAGTGGGCGGGTGTGCTCATCAACCAATTTTCACGAAAATGATAATCAGTAATGCGAGTGAGGTTCCTCTGTGGAAGTGGGAACCTGTCCCCATTGGACATCCGCAGGGACCTACCCGCATCCCGCGGTGACAACATCAACATCTTCACCAGGGTCCCAGTGCCGAGGCCGCAACTGTCATCCTCAAGCAACTCGATCTGTGATAGATCGATGCTCACATACTCTGCAATCGGGGTAATCAATCCCCCGCTCCAGATGGTGCCCTTGGAGGCCTTGATCTGATGCCTCCAATGGTCCATGACCAGCGCCGCAAAACTGAATTCCTCGCCGGTCAGCATGCAGTAGATGGCGTACAATTCCCCACTCTCACATTGCCGCTCTCGTGTCTGCCGGTGATGGACACCCCCATGCATCTCTGGAGATACTGGAACACTGGATTGTTGATGGAGGAAGCCTTCAGGTTCCCCGAGTCAAACTCCCGCAAGTCCTCCTTAGCATCAGCTGCTATCTGGCTCCAAAAGCGGGCAATGTCAAAGCTCGGGGGAAGAAAGCCAACTCCCCCTTTTCGGACTCCCCAGATTTCTTCAAGCATGTCCCTTGGTATCTCGTAGTGCTCATTTAGAAGCTGGAATGCGATGGTGGTAGGCACCGACTCTGGCTGAACCTCATAAAGATGGAGTGAGGCAAGAAACTCCTAGACAAGCGACGGATAGGTCGGCCACCGTGCTGTCATCCAAGCACTCCAGTTTACTCGCCACAGCAGGGCTTCCACATCCGCTCGAATTCCCAGCTGATGCATTGTTTCCGGACATGGGTATAGTGTCTGTCGGACAGCAAACTCGTCGCTTGAGAGCTTCCGAAAGCGTCGCTCATAAGCCTTTTTGGCGAAGGTAGGTTGGAAGTCCATAATCAATCGGCAAGGGTAGTGGAAAAATTGTCAAAGTTCATCAAAACCACTTCACAAAATTCCCAACATTCCAACAATCAAATGTGCAATTGTCCACAAAATGTATCTACCCATGCAAAATTGATTCAAAATTCATGCAATTCATCCCCTATCCTAGCATATTACATCATTGATTGAAAAAATGTATCTCCAAAATAGCAGGACATGAACAACACCCCCAACAAAAATTATCCCCCAAACTACGATCATCAAATTCAAAGCAATCCAAGCAACCCATCCAAGATAAAGAAGTATATCGACTAAAACAATCAACCACATCGACTAATCATCATGGAAAGCAACGAAATCGTCAAAATGCAAAAATGGATACAAGGGTTCCAAACTCAATTTCTAACAAAATCATGCTCAAATCCTTCAATCATATGAAATAATCGAAGAGGAGAGTGTTAGGATACATACCGTGGGTGGAAGCGTCGGATTTGGAGAGAAGAAAATTCGAGTGGGTGTTTGGAGAGAAAAAAATCGTGCAAGTGTGTTTGTGAGCGAAAGGAATGAGGGTTTTGGGTTTTAAACCTGTCTCTGTCCGGTCCTCAGAATTGTTCGCGTCGATCGACGAGGCATTCCCGTCGATCGACGAGGACAAAACTTTCTCGTCGATCAACAAAGAATTGCATCGATCGACTTGGTCAAGATTTCCTCGTCGATCGCTGCCAAGATGCAGCGATCGACGCATTCCGACAGATGACTGGACCCAAAACAACTCGAAAGTTTTCTGAAAATACGAAACTTGACTGGCTCGACTCGACTGAATTGAAAAATAACAGAAATAAAGAAAACAGTAAACTATTGGGTTACCTCCCAACCAGTGCTTGGTTTTATGTCGCTAGCTCGACAATACCTGTGTCTTCAAGGACAGTTCAAGTAGTACTTCTCCACCGCTTTGATTTGAAGTGGGGTGAAGTATGGTTTCAGGTTCTGTCCGTTCACCTTAAAGTTCTTCCCCTCTTGGCCAGCTAGTTCAACTACACCGTTCATAAATTGGCAGATCACGGTGTATGGTCCGGCCCACTTTGACTGTAGCTTCCCTGGCATGAATCAAAGACGGGATTTGAAGAGAAGAACCTTGTCACCTGAATGGAAAACATGTGAGCGAATCCTTTTGTCGTGGAACCTCTTTGCTCGATTCTTGTAGATGACATTGTTCTCATAAGCTTCATCTCAGAAATCTTCTAATTAATTCAATGCCATGGTGCGCTCTTCTGCGGCTGTCCTCCAAAGTAGGTTAAGTTCTTTCACTGCTCTCCAAGCCTTGTGCTCCATCTCCACCGGCAAGTGACAGGACTTTCCGAAAATCAGTTGGTAGGGTGACGTCCCAATTGGTGTTTTGTAGGCGGTGCGGTATGCCCATAATGCGTCATAAAGCACTGCCGCCCACTCCTTTCTTAGCTTTACCGTCTTCTCCAAGATTTGCTTGATTTCTCAGTTGGACAGCTCTGTCAGCCCATTTCCTAGTGGATGATAAGGAGTGGTGACTCAGTGTTTGACTCCGTATCAGGAGAGAAGGGTAGCAAGCCATTTGTTGCAGAAGTGGGATCCCCCATCGCTTACCAAGGCTCTTGGTGTCCCAAATCGCTTTATCGACTTCTGTAGGAACTTGATGACTACCTTGGAGTCATTTGTGACTGTTGGAGTAGCCTCGACCCATCGTGATACGTAGTCTACTGCCAAGAGGATGTATGAGAACCCTTGGGATGGTGGAAAGGGTCCCATGAAGTCGATCCCCCAAACATCAAAGATCTCGACTTCGATGATCGGCATCTGTGGCATTTTGTTCCTTCGCGAGATGTTGCCGGTCCTCTGGCAGCGATCACAACCCATTATCCATCCACGGTAGATCTCATAGATGGATGGCCAGTAGAACCCACTAGCAAGGATTTTGAATGCGGTCCGGTTGGCTGAGTGATGGCCACCACTAGGAGATGAGTGGCAGGCTTCGAATATTTGTTGCCACTCGGACTGGGGCACACAGCGGCGAATGACGCCATCAGCACATCTACACCATAGGTAGGGATCCTCCAAGTAGTAGAATCTGACATCATGCAGAAACTTCTTCCTTGCATATGGAGAAGAATCCAGAGGAAGAACACCGCCTACCAAGTAGTTGGCAAAATCTTCATACCAGGGTGTCTTGGACTCGTACATCTCTTTCAATTCCCTAGCGGCGCAGATCTGTTCGTCGGGGAATGTCTCTCGGATCATCATCTGCTGATCATCCCCTTTAAGGTGGCTCGAGTCTTGAAAGGTGGTCGGCAATCATGTTCTCGCTTCCTTTTCTGTCCTTGATCTCCAAGTCGAACTCTTGTAGTAATAGTATCCACCGAATAAGTCTAGGCTTGGCATCTTGCTTTGCGAACTGATATCTGATGGCTGCATGGTCGGTGAAAACGGTTTTCTTTGAGCCTATCAGATATGGTCGGAACTTGTCGAAGGCATAGACAACTGCGAGCATCTCTTTCACCGTGGTGGTGTAGTTGCATTGGGCTGGATTCATGCTCTTGCTGGTGTACTGAATCACATGGAAGAGTCTTCCTTTTAGTTGCCCCAAGACTGCCCCAACAGCGTAGTCACTGGCGTCGCACATCAATGTGAAGGGCTCATTCCAGTCTGGTGATGTCAGGACTGGTGCAGTCACCAGCGCCTCTTTCAATTTCTCGAAGGCCTTCAAACAATCGTCATCAAACATGAAGGAGACGTCCTTCTCCAGAAGGTTGCATAGGGGCCGAGATATCTTTGAGAAGTCCTTGATGAACCTCCTATAGAATCCGGCATGGCCTAGGAAACTTCGGACAACTTTGACATTTGTCGGCGGTGGCATCTTTTCAATGGCTATCACTTTGGCTCGATCCACTTCTAGTCCTTTAGCAGATACTCGATGTCCTAACACAATCCCCTCTCGCAGCATGACGTGGCATTTCTCCCAATTGAGGCATAAGTTTGTCTCGGTGCATCTCTCAAGTACAGTAGCCAGATTCTGCAGACAAACATCGAATGAGCTACCAAAAACTGAGAAATCATCCATAAATACCTGCATGACATCTTCGATCAGATCGTGGAAGATTGCCATCATGCATCTTTGGAGGTTGCCAGTGCATTGCATAATCCAAATGGCATCCAACGGTAGGCGAATACTCTATAAGGACAGGTGAATGTTGTTTTGTGTTGATCTTCAGGCGCCACAGCTATCTGGTTGTACCCTGAGTAACCATCAAGAAAACAATAGAAAGGGTAACCAGATAATCTATCAAGAATTTGATCGGTGAAGGGTAGGGGAAAGTGATCCTTGCACGTGGCGGTGTTCAAAGCTCGGTAGTCAATGCAGAACCGCCATCCCGTGACTGGTCTTGTCGCAACTTCCTCTCCATCTTGAAAGGTGGTCGGCAATCACGTTCTCGCTTCCTTTTCTGTCCTTGATCTCCGAGTCGAACTCTTGTAGTAACAGTATCCACCGGATCAGTCTAGGCTTGGCATCTTGCTTTGCGAACAAATATCTGATGGCTGTATGGTCGGTGAAAATGGTTGTCTTTGAGCCTATCAGATATGGTTGGAACTTGTCGAAGGAATAGACAACTACGAGCATCTCTTTCTCCGTGGTCGTGTAGTTGCATTGGGCTGGATTCATGCTCTTGCTGGCGTACTGAATCACATGGAAGAGTCTTACTTTCAGTTGCCCCAAGACTGCCCCAACAGCATAGTCACTGGCGTCGCACATCAATGTGAAGGGCTCATTCCAGTCTGGTGATGTCAGGACTGGTGCAGTCACCAGCGCCTCTTTCAATTTCTCGAAGGCCTTCAAACAATCGTCATCAAACATGAAGGAGACGTCCTTCTCCAGAAGGTTGTATAGGGGCCGAGATATCTTTGAGAAGTCCTTGATGAACCTCCTATAGAATCCGACGTGGCCTAGGAAACTTCGGACAGCTTTGACATTTGTCGGCGGTGTCATCTTTTCAATGGCTATCACTTTGGCTCGATCCACTTCTAGTTCTTTAGCAGATACTCGATGTCCTAACACAATCCCCTCTCGACGGAGGCCTCGCGTCGGTCAACGGGACTTCGTCTGCACTGACTTTTTCATCTTGCTCGATTTCTCCTTCATCCCGAGTATTTGTCCCTGCTTGCGTTGGCCCTTCATAGGATTTACCCCCTCGCAGAGTTATGGTGTTCACTTGATTTCTCTGATTCTGGTTCTTGGGGTTGACCTGAGTGTTGCTCGGGAGTTGTCCCAGCTTGTGTTTCGTCCCAAGGGCATCAGCGATCTGGCTGACTTGATTCTCAATGATCTGCACATGCTTCTGCACCTGATCAACCTTGGTGTTCACGCCCGATATTTCTTGTTTGAGCTTGGCTACCGTATCGGTGGAGCCTTCCATGAACTTAGCCAAAATCTCATCAAGATTTGGCTTCTTCTTCTCAACTATTGCCCCATCCTGTACGGCGAATCCTGGTGGTGGTTGCTCTGTAGCTTGAGGGTTTGCGTAGGAGAATCCAGGGTGATTCCTTGCATGATTTAAGGTATAGGGCTGGTTATGCTGCTGATCGTGATGCTGAAATCCTCCTCGGTAATTGTTTTGATAGCCGCCCCTTTGAATGAAATTTACCTCAGCATTGTCTCCATCAGTTGGAGCTTGGACCGCCTCGACAGCAGCGACTCCTTTCTCTTGCTTTAGAGTCGCAAATTCTTCCTTTAGATTCTTCAGTTTAGTTGCCATATCAGGCTGTTCGGTGACTTTCTCCACCACTTTCTCGATTGCTTTTACAGGCCGAGTTCGGCATGAGGACCACCTTTGAGTGTTGTTAGCCATCTTTTGGAAGAATTCCATGGCTTTCTTTCCGCTTTTCGTCATGACGGAGTCACCTAGTGTGGTGTCCACCAGTTTGACGGTCTTTTCATTGAGCCCTTCATAAAAGGCCTCTGCCTGCTCTCCTGGCGGAAAACCATGTTCGGGGCATGATCTAAGCAGCTCTTTGAATCGATCCCACGTCTCACTGAAGCTTTCATCGGGTCGTTGAGCGAACCTGATGATTTCTTTTCTTCGCTGCCTGATGACATTTGGGGGGAAGAAGTCCTCCAAGAACTTATTTCTCAGTTTAGTCCATGTGCTAATGTTCCCCTTGTCTAATGCAGTGAACCATGATTGTGCCTTATCCCGCAGAAAGAATGCGAACAGACGCATTCGAATGGCACTCTTGCTGACTCCTCCGATTTTGACAGTGTTGCAGAGCATCAGGAACTTATTCAGGTGCGCATAGGGATCTTCAGTTGGTCTTCCTCCGAATTGGTTTTGCTGCACCATCTGCACCAATTCGGTCTTCAGTTCAAAATTATTGGCATTCATGCCAATCCTGAAGTCTGTTTCCTTGAACCGAGGTTTATACCGGTTCTGCATGGCTTCCTCTTCTTCCTCATCATCAGAATCGCCTGCCGGATCCTGGTTGTCATCCTCTCCATTGTCGGGATTGTCATCGAACAGTGGGTTATGGCGAACATCCCTTCCATTCAGGTTATTCCTCTCGAGGTCCCTTTCCAGGTTGAACTGTTGGATCTGTGCCCTCATAGCTTGAACTTCTTGGAGAAGCACAGCTTGCTCTTCGGCAGTTAGCATTGGCGATTGCGGTTGAATAACCGGCTGTGGCACGTTATCTTCCATTGTTTGATTACTCGAGCCTCTTGAGCACGCTTATTCTTTCGGATCTTTCTGCAAGTGGAATCAATATCTAGATGATAATATAGCAGGTCCTTTCCTCTGGCTCGTGTACTCATGCACTACCTGTACAGCAAAGGAGGCACTGAAGTAGGACTGAAAATAAATGGAACGAACAGAAATATGAAAAATTGAAAATCTAAAAACAAATAAGGCGTCTATCGACGAAAGTAAGCGTCGATTGATGAGGAAGAAAATATGGCGACGATCGACGAGACTAAGCATCGATCGACGTGAATTACGAAAATATGAGAAATTAAAGGAAAATACAAAAATTACAGCCTAAATCAGTACTTTAATCACAGATTTAATAGTAAGATTAATTCTGTTCACTCCCCAGCAACGGCGCCAAAATTTGATCGCTAAATTATTTAACAAGCGACTTAGCAAAGCTAATAATATAGCGGCAAATAAAATTATCGATCCCACAGAGAATGAAACGACGAAAAATCCTAAATACTAAATCAGGCGTTCTTAAAATACTGTTAGGAAAAGTAAAGTTTTGGGTTTTGGTTGTTTTACAAATCATAATCCTTCTAAGTAAAAAGTAAATAGTAAATTAAAATACTTTGGTTTAAAACAGTTATGAGAAATACAGATTCTAGGAATATCTCCTTATCATGTATGACAGGAATGAGTAAATTGATTATTTCCCAATTTTAATTCCTCTTCGTAGTGAAACATCATAAAAGTATTACGAACTTCTTTGTTGGATAATTCGTAAAGTAGATTAATCAATTACCTATCTCCTCGATCTCAAGATAAATTAATTAACTCCAAAGATCTACAGATTTATCCCTACAATCAATCTCCTTCAGTTACGACAAGAAATAAGATTATATTGTGAAAATTTCTTTCGATTGAAAACTATTACAGTTACGTCTCAAGTAATCAACTAGTTAATCCTAAGATGTGGCCAACAAACTCAAGATTATGAATTAAACCCAGATTTCACAAACTACGAAGGGAAAGGGAAAATAAATCAATTAATCAAAACATGCATACATTGATAATTCGAAACCCTAGAATCTGAGGAAAAGATTAGTTACACATATTCAGAGTAATATTCATCATAGAAAAATAAAACCTGAATTGCATAAAAATCGGAATCCGAAAATAATCCCACAGGACTCTGTCTTCAAACATAAACTTCAAAAACCTTGGGAATCTCTAATCAATCTTCAATACTAAAATCTTGTAAGTATTCTAATGTCTCTCTCTCTTGAAAAATGAATTTACATGGCTTTATATAATAATGGAGAATGTATCATACAATATCTAAGTGTAGATATGGCTTTATCTTCAAAACAGATGCAGACTAGGAATCCCGAACTCGTATCGATCGTGGGAGATTGGCGTCGATCTACGCTGGTGAAGTACCCTCGTCGATCGACGTGGACTGGCGTCGATCGACGTGGTTGCTGCCTCCGTCGATCTTCTCTTTTCTTCCTTCATCGATCGCTCCTTCTTCAATCTCCTCGTCGATCGACGTGGACCTAAAACTGGAAATCCAACTCTTCTCTGTTTATGACTAAAAAGCCTGCATGATCGTCAAACCAACATTACGGGTACAAAAGCCAATTCATGCACGAAAATAAGTACAAAAATGATCTTTACACCACACATTTAGTCAAAGAACAACCAGATAAGTTGGTGAAAATCCTAACTTATCAGCCTACAACACAGATCTGTGGAATCCTCACCAGTAGCAGATCTGAACAGCATTGGGACACAGCCCTGAAGATCTATTCTGGACAACAAATTTCTTCTTTTCTCTTCTTGTTTTTGATTTATCTTAGAAATTAGATTACTAATTTCAGTTTCCGCAGATTAAATCGAATCGGGTGGTTGAATTGGAAATTGGATATTCAAACGCGAAAGATCGGATCAGACTCTACGGAATTACGTTAATCTCTCAATCCACAATTCTAAGAATTAAATTCATAGGAGCATGCTAGGTTTTATTGTGAATTTTCATTGTGTACAATATCCATAAATCGATCCTGTTCAGTTGGATTTCGTGATTCGGTTCACGTGAAATCCCTGTAATTGGTATTAGAGCCAGGTTTTGATTTATGGCTCTATTGTGCACAATTAAATTCAAATATGCATGTATAAATTTATTTTGTTTTGTGATGGTTTTTGTTCCTCATGGAAACCCGTGTAATTCAGTCCGCGGTGGTTTATCCGTGTAGGGCTGAATTAATTTTGTAAAATCACGAGAAAATCCATGATTAGTGTAGATTTAAAAAATTGAAATAGAATAGATTATTCTGTAAATTTTGTATTTTTCAAATCTGTAATCAAAACAGGTCGAGGAGGAAGAACGAAAACGGAGCCAACGGCGGTGGGCGCCGGCACACGCGGGAGGCGCGGCAGTGCAGGGCGACACGGCGGCGAGTGCGCGGCGCACAAGCTCTGCGGGCGGCGGGCGGCGGACGACGGCCGCGAGCGCGAAGCTGGGCGCGTGCAGCGGTGGCTCGTGTTTTGGTGGTTTGTACAATCCTGTGTAAACCCTAGGGTTTGAATTAGGGTTGGGGCAAATCATCAGATCACAAAGGCCTAAATCCCAAAACATTTGGTGGTTGAAGATTTGGAGGCCCTAGAAGATTTGAAAAGATTTGGATTTATCCAAATAGATTCAAAATTCAAATTGTAATAGATAGGATTTGTTTTTCCTATTTTGTGGGGCCACGAGGAATTTTCGTTTGCCTTAATTGTCCTCGTATGATATGTGATTAATTTATATGCGCAATTAAGCATGTGTAGATAATAGGAAAAGCATGATTTATCGCTTTTATTATTTACAGCTTTCCAAGCATGCTTACGTGATTAATTTCTTTTGTTGGATTATATTTTGGGAATTTTTGGGCTTGTTTAATTACATGCAAAAAATTTGGAAAATATAATAACAAAGAAATTGTATGTGCGCATATCAGAAACCTTTTAAAAGAAAAGTACTAAGCAGATTTTTTAATTAAAATCAATAGACCTCCACAAAGCGGTCCTAGGCTGTAAGTGTATCTCTCGTTCTAGTAAACGTCTACGAGTGTAGCTTGCTGGTTTTTAGAGGTGCATGGGTAAAGTTGTTGGGTTTTCTAGACAAACAATTTAAATCATGTGAATAGTGGGAGGGTTTTGCGTAAATGTCTACGAGTGTAGCTTGCGTAGATCTCTTTCACAAGTATTCTAGGATTGATTTAAATTATTGATAACAAAAGCTTTAAGGGCTGTGCGGTATGGTTACGTGCCATGCTAAACTGTCTCTTTTGGCCGGAGTAAAATTTTTGGTTAATGGCTCAGAAGCATCTTAGAATATAATGCAAGAATTGCATCCCTGTTCATGAGAGATGGCTTGGTCTAAGGTTTTCACTAATTATTAATTTTTAGTGTCAAAAGCTTCCTGACATGGTAGTGAAATTAAATGGATTGGGGCTTAAAACCCGCAGTTCTGGTTGAGGGTGACATCGTAAACGTCTACGAGTGTAGCTTGCTGTGGGAACTCTTGGGCAATTAGTGGAAAATATTTGTATTTGATTTATTAAAAGGTTTTCAATGCATTTGTTTTCGAAGTTCTACATGTATGTTCTTATTTAAGATTCTTTATTGTTTCAGATATGTCTATGTCTACTGTCGATCATTTACTTGCTCTTAATCTTCTAACTGGTCCAAACTTCCATGAATGGAGATACTGCATTGAGTATATTCTTCTGACTAAGCAACACATGTTTGTTCTTACTATGATGCCACTTGACCCGCGTTACCATAAAGTCTATAGAAGTAAGAAGGAGTTCTATGACAGATGGGTGGCATCTGAGGATTTTACTTACAAGTTAATCTCAGATAACTTGTCTAGAGAACTGAAGCTCAAGTACTTGGGCTATTGTAGCTCTGTTGCGATCTGGATGGACTTAGTGGCCACGTATGGCGAAGTGGAACGAACTATCATCTGTGATCTCGTGAAAGACCTTGTCTGTAAGAGAATGGTTGATGGCAGTTCGGTGACACTGCATGTGATGATGATGGATAACACCATAAAACAATTCACACGTAGAGGTGGATGTATCTCTGATCGGGTTAAGATCGATATAATCCTGAACTCTTTACCGCTTTCATTCTATGACTTTAAGAAGGATGTAGCTAAGAGAAGTGAGTACTCTTTCAAAGACTTGCTTACTGATCTCATAGCAGAACAGTCTTTCGTACCTTCATTGGATTCTGAGTTATCAGATCTTGAGCACAGTTTGGGCACATTGAAAGATGTGGTTCATACTGTGTGCAAGAATATGATAGATCGCAGATCACGTGAGAGGAGGTCAAATGAGATGAAGAGGGTTGGTGTCACTTCAAGTAAGAACACATGTGGAAGCAAGGTACAAGGTACGTCATTTGCATTTGTAACGGAAACATGTTTAGCATCGGTTTCTACTCATTTGTGGATAGTGGATACTGGAGCTACTGATCATGTTTGTTACATTTTGCAGGGGTTCACACTGAGGAGGGTGCTGAAGAATGACGGAGGTTATTATCTCAATGGGGAACGCAGAACAAGTGAGTGCAGCTGCCATTGGAGATTTCACCTTGTACTTTGATGATTCTGTTTTAACTTTGAGAGATGTTTTGTACGTGCCGGATTTTCGGCGAAACCTCATTTCAGTTTCCAAACTTTATGTTGATGGATATTCAGTTATTTTTTATAGTGGTTTTTCTATCATTGGTAATAACGGTGTTATCTGTCGTGGGATGCTGAATAATTCTCTCTATGTTATTAATTGTAATCATAAGGCTTCCGCAAGTATTGCATGTAATTCATCCGTAATTGATAATTCTAGAAAGAGAAAACTTACTTCTTCTAATGAGGATCTTATATATCTCTGGCACTTGAGACTGGGTCACATCAACTTGAAGCGGATTCAGCGACTTGCAGTTGACGGTACATTGGACTTAGTCCGGGCTGTACCTTATCAAGTCTGCAAATCCTGCATCGAGGGCAAGATGTCAACTAGGCCTTTCAAGGCTAGTCAATCTCGAGCAGAGGAAGTGTTGGAATCGATCCATTCTGACTTATGTGGACCGATGTCCACGCAGGCTCGTGGAGGGTACGAGTACTTCATCACTTTCATTGACGATTACTCAAGGTACGGATATGTTTACCTGCTTCGCTACAAGTCTGATTGCTTTAAGAAATTCAAAGAGTTCAAGGCTGAGGTAGAAAAGAAGGTCGGGAAAACTATCAAGTCACTGCGATCTGACCGTGGTGGCGAATACCTCGGTAACGAGTTCCTGCAGTATTTGTCAGAAAATGGGATTACATCCCAGTGGACTGTACCGGGTACTCCCCAGCAAAACGGTGTAGCTGAAAGAAGAAATAGGACTCTTCTAGAGATGGTAAGATCAATGATGAGTTAAGCAAACTTACCAATTTTGTTTTGGGGCTACGCATTGGAAACAACAGCTTACGTGCTAAAAGTGGTGCCTTCTAAATCAGTTCCTAAGACGCCTTCTGAGCTCTTCCTTGGTCGCAAACCGAGTTTGTGCAAGTTTAGAGTATGGGGCTGTCCGGCACAGGTACTGTCGAAAGAACCTGATATGTTAGAAAGCAGGCCAAAAGTAATGTTGTTCGAAGGGTATCCCAGGCAAACGAAAGGTGGTTACTTTTACTGTCCTGAGAGTCAGAAAGTTGTTGTTAGCACCAACGCTGGATTCTTGGAGGACGAGTATGTGAGTAATCACAAGTTAAGAAGTGATATCGTTCTTCAAGAAATTGAAAACGAGAATGCAATTCCTAGGGAAGGGGAACGTGTAGATGTGGGTGCACCTGTGAGAGGTTCAGCACCACAGACACGTTCTTCAGTGCAAGGTGCAGAACCACAAGTTACTACACCTACTACTGACACGGCACTGATGCCTCGTCGTAGTGGGAGAGTTATTTTCCAGCCGGAAAGGTACATGTTCGTGGGTGAGTCTTCAGACTTGAGCCCGGAAGACGGACATGAGGACTCTGACCCACTGACTTACGAAGAGGCAATGCAGGACAATGATGTTGAAAAATGGCGTGTCGCCATGGATTCCAAAATTGAATCCATAACTGCTATGGATGTATACCAGAAAACTGATTTGCCGGATTGCTTTAGGGCCATAGGGTGAAAATGGGTATACAAGAGAAAGAAAGGAGCGGATGGAAAGATCACGACTTTTAAAGCCAGGCTGGTGGCAAAGGGTTATAGTCAGAAAGAGGACATTAACTGTGATGAAACCTTTTCACCCGTAGCCATGCTCAAATCCATCCGGATACTCCTTGCCATAGTTGCGCATATGGACCTCGAGATATGGCAGATGGATGTCAAAACCGCTTTTCTAAACGGTTACCTTGAAGAAGGTAGGGACATCTATATGTAGCAACCCGAGGGTTACATATGCAAGGGCGAAGAACATCTTGTCTGGAAGTTTAGGAAGTCCTTGTATGGACTTAAGCAAGCTTCAAGGTCGTGGAACTTACGTTTCAACGATGTGATTAAATCTTATGGATTTACACAGTTGGAAAATGAAAGTTGTGTTTACTGACTTTGTGTCAGTGGGAGCGTGGTTTTCCTTGCACTTTACGTTATTGACATACTCCTATTTGGAAGCAACGAGGGAGTGATGTCGGAAATCAAGGTTTGGTTATCCGAACAGTTCCAAATGAAGGATCTGGGAGAAGATGGCTACATTATTGGGATTAAGGTCTTACGAGATCGTAAGAGAAGAATGTTGAGCTTATCCCAGACATCCTATGTGGATACTATGATAGCCCGGTTCAGCATGCAATTCGCCAAGAAAGGCTTGCTACCTTTCAGACCTGACGTTCATCTTTCTAGTGGGCGATGTCCTAAGACACAGCGGGAGAAAGATGAGGTGAGTCTTGTACCATACGCTTCAGCGGTGGGTAGCCTCATGTATGCGATGCTGTGTACCAGGCCAGATATCTGTTATGTCGTTGGCATGGTAGCAAGATATCAGTCTAACCTTGGACATACGCATTGGACTGCGGTAAAGCGCATCCTCAAGTATTTGAAGAGAACTAGGAATTACTGCCTAGTTTATCAAAGTGAGGATTTGTTCCCTGTGGGTTATACGGACTCGGATTTCCAAGGGGATCAGGATGAGAAGAAATCAACCTCAGGATATGTGTTTACCCTAGGTAGTGGAGCTGTATCTTGGAGGAGCTCAAAGCAGAAATGCATTGCTGACTCCACCATCGAGGCGGAATATGTCGCCACCTCCGACGCCTCGAAAGCGGGGGTATGGCTCAGGAACTACCTTATAGAGTTGGACGTGATTCCGAGCTTGCCAAGGAGCATCACAATTTATTGTGATAACTATGGTGCAGTGGCAAACTCAAAGGAACCGCGGTCTCACAGGGCAAGCAAACACATAGAGAGAAAGTACCATATCATACGAGAAATCGTATCGAGGGGCGATGTGCAAATTAAGAAGATTGACACTGCTGACAATCTTGCTGATCCATTTACAAAGAGCTTGCCGCAAAAATTTTACGAAAGACATATTCGTGAGCTTGGTCTGAGGTGGATGCCGACCACTGACAGTGGTTAAAGAGATAACAGACTAGATAGACGGACTGTATACTCTGTAATAGCTTAGTTATGATTTGAGTATAAGTGGGAGATTGATGGGTTTTGTATACTGAAAGCATTTATTATAATGAGTATACGACGGTTTATTTCTCCTATCTGTCAAACAATCTTACATGTATGTAACAACGGTATCCTCTTGTCTCACTGATAGGGACGATCATACGGCATGTTGTAGATCGCAGAAGACAGTATGATCACTTGACCTAGTGAGACATAAACCTGATCACAATCGACACAATGTATGAGGATACGTCTGTCCGGATGGCTGCGACATTATCGGAATAAGTAGTCTGTCTTGATTACTTGACATGCTGGTACGCAGGGATGCCGTATTGATGGACCGCAGTGAGATGTATTTGACTGTCTGACATCAGCGAATACAAGATCTCGATATTGATTGAGTCTAAACCCTAACGAAGGTTCAGGGGTTTGCATGGGTTGACTGTTGCTTTGATTTGCCATGGTGGAGAGCTCGAGTAACGTGCTCGTATATCCGCATCTTGGGTAGCAGCAGTTCGTGTAGTACCGCCTGAGACTGGGTTTAGGTAACCATATCCGAGTAATAGGATGGGGACATTTCTTGAGGAGCTCAATAACATTCATCGTGCCAAAGTCCTGCAGGCTGATTAAGTCCAGGCACGAGTGATAAGGTTTGAGTGGTACTACTCAGGAATTATAAGATATTAATTAATTGTAGTTAGAGCTTGTCAGAGGCTCCGATTAATTAATGAATGTCCGGTAACCTTAAATATGGGGATTCTAAATTAATGCAGCCCGTTCTCATAACGTGGTAAAAAAGGTGTAGGTCAGTATTAATTCTATGGTGAAAAAAAATTAATATTAATTAATTAATTGTGTCCTGGGTTGTGGACATTGAAATTAATTAATTATAGGCCCACTTTATTATTTGCATTAGGTCTCAAGACTGGCCCAATTAAATATGCTGAAAAAAAGGCCCAGTAGCCTATTAGGGATAAAACCCTGGGTCTATAAATAGACCACTCTCTCTGGAAACCCTAGCAACCTTGAACATAATTCAAATCAGTCAAAACCGTAGGGCAGAGAGAGTAGGGGGCGGCGCCTGTAGATGGGAGAAGAAGAGTTTTTCTGCTCCGGCGTACAACACAGATCTGTGGAATCCTCACCAGTAGCAGATCTGAACAGCATTAGGACACAGCCCTGAAGATCTAATCTGGAGAACATATTTCTTCTTTTCTCTTCTTATTTTTGATTTATCTAAAAAATTAGATTTCTAATTTCTGTTTTAGCAGATTAAATTGAATCGCGTGGTTGAATTGGAAATTGGATATTCAAACGCGAAAGATCGGATCAGACTCTACGGAATTACAGTAATCTCTCAATCCACAATTCTAAGAATTAAATTCATAGGAGCATGCTAAGTTTTATTGTGAATTTTCATTGTGTACAATATCCATAAATCGATCCGGTTCAGTTGGATTTTGTGATTCGGTTCACGTGAAATCCCTGCACTGTATGCATCGGCTTTGGGGAGCCTCATGTATGCAATGCTATGTACGAGACCAGATTTCTATTTTACTGTAGGCATGGTAGCGAGATACCAGTTTAACCCTGGACAGGTGCATTGGACCGCGGTAAAGCACATACTCAAATACCTGAAAAGGACTAGAGACTATTGTCTCGTCTATCAGTGTGAGGAGTTGTGCCCTGTGGGATATATTAATTTGGATTTCCAGGCAGACCGAGACGAAAAGAAGTCCACCTCTGGCTATGTGTTTGCATTAGGAGGTGGGGCCATATCATGGAGGAGTGCAAAGCAGAAATGCATTGCGGACTCCACCATGGAAGCAGAATATGTGGCAGCTTCTGAAGCTTCGAAAGAAGCAGTATGGTTTCGAAACTTCCTTCTGGAGTTGGACGTGATTCCTAAGTTGCCCAAGACAATCACGGTATATTGTGATAATTTGGGAGCTGTGGCTAATTCAAAGGAACCACGAACTCACAGAGCAACAAAACACATTGAAAGGAAGTACCATATTATACGAGAAATCGTAGCAAAGGGTGATGTGCTAGTAGAGAAGATTGATGCAAGAAATAATCTAGCGGATCCATTCACAAAGGCTCTGCCTCAGAAGGTCTACGAGATGCATGTACGTAACCTTGGGCTGAGGGCAAAGCTAACCACAATGAATGATTGATGTAATAGCTAGATTAGTTTAGACGCGTTATACTCTTGAAAGCACCTGTATAATGCTTTTTTTATAAGTGGGAGATTGATGGATTTATATACTGAAAGCATTATGATTGGTATATTTTGTACAAGGTCGATTGGTTAATATACTGGGAATCATAATTGTTGTATCTTCATCTCCTGTCTGAATTAACAGACATGTGTCGCAAATGCAACTATCCTCTTAACTCGTCGATAGGGAGATCATACGGTGTGTAGTAGATCACGGAAGATCGTATGGATCGTTTGACCTAGCGAGATATAAATAGTTATCACAGCTGAGACAGTTCCAGGATAAACTGTCGGTGTAGGCTGTAGCATACGCAGTAATAAGCATCTTATCTTGGATGGCTTGGTATGCTGGTGTGGGGCACACATTGATAAGGACCTAAGTCGAGATCGATTCTTTTATCTGACATTAAAAGAATCTAGATCTCTATGGCAGCCTATATGAAGGTACAGAAGTATATGCAGATTGTGTATTACTTTGAGTTGCAGTGAAAGGCTCTAGTTGAGCTTGTATATCTGTATCTTGCGTAATAGCAGTTTGTGTATGACTGTCTGGTACTGGAACTAGGTAACTTCATCCAGTACAGGATGGTGACATTCCCTGAGCAGCTCAAAAGGTTCGTTATGCTAAAGTCCTGCAGGCTGATTAAGTTCAAGCATAAGTGAAAAGGTTTGAGTGGATTGACTCAGGAATATAAGATGTTAATTAATTAAATACCTTGTCAGAGCTTAAATTAATTAACGAATGTCTGTAACCTTAAATGTGGGGATATACCGAGCCCATGCAACCCGTACCTCAAAACGTGGTAACAAATAGGTAGGACAATATTGATTCTATGGCGGAATGAATCAATATTAATTAATTAATTATATTCTGGGTTGAATATGAGAATTAATTAATTGATAGGCCTTATTTGCTATTTGCATTCAGGTCCCTGATCTGGCCCATGAAGCTCAAGCCCAATAGAAGTCCAGTATTTTCCTATAAATAGGCCTCAGTTCCTCAGATCTCAACACACCACAAGATCATAAGTTGCACACAGCAAACCAGATTTTGGGAGCTGTGGTGATCTACTAGATCTGAGAAACGAGGAGGAAATTCCGCTTCTCAACCGAGCAAGAAATCTGAAGGGAATCTTCACCAGATATTCAGATTGAGTTGGGATACAGATCAGAAGATCAGATCAGGAGGATTATCTTATTTCTTCTCTCTTCTTCTTGTTTTCGAATATTACTTATTAATTTTCATAGATTTATTTCCTCAATCTGTTAGGAAATTAATCTTTGTGCATGGGAAAAGATCAAGAGGAATCTCCGCGCACTTGTTCTTCAGGGTTTTGCAACCCAGGTATTCCGCATAAACCCCCTTATGCATATTCAATAGGAGCATGCTAGGATTAATCATAGGCATAGCAATTTATTTTTGATATTCCAATTAACGATCCTTGGCAAACAGACTTCGTGATTCAGTTCACGAATCCCTTCACACACACACACATATATATATATATATATATATATATATAGAGAGAGAGAGAGAGAGAGAGACAGAGAGAGAGAGTAGTGATCATATGAGAATAGTTTTTAGTATGAGAAATGAGAATAAATGTCAGCCTTTGATTTTGTGATTTCAACGCTCATGATCTATTTCACTCCGTGTGCAATTTTCCTCGATTATCCTGCAGTTTTGCAAAATTAAGGTTATTTTTGTCATTTTAGCTTTTTTTTAATCTGAAATAGTATCTCATTAGATTTTTTATTCCTTTCTTCGCTCGATTTGATTTCTTCTTCCTTCTTCGTTCGATTTAATTTATGTTTTTTCTGTCGATCTGATTTTTTTCTTTGTTTCTGGATTTCGTATTCGTGTTCGGTCTCGATTTTGTTAATTGTGCATGAATATAGTTTAAAAATTTTATTTTATTCAGATCGACGTTCATTTTTACTATTATATTGTGCATCTTTAGTGTTAACTTTGTGCATTTTTGTATCTTAGAGGTTCATTTATTCCAAAGTGTGTTGATTAGATGAAGTATTTTAAGGGCAAAGTTTTTAGAACTGTTGATGTTGGTATTGAGTTTTATAGAAACTACGCTCGTGTTGCTGCTTTGAAGAAGAAGATGTTTAATTTTCTTAATTCGTATTTATGTAAAAATGAAGTAAATCGGGCTAAAAATGAAGTAAATCGGGCTTAAAATGCAGGTTGCTGCTCGTGTTTGAGTATTTTTATAGTTTTAGCCTTTAAAGGCAAAAAATGCAGGATATTGGGGCAAAAATGCCGCGTTTTTCAATTTGCTGAGAATGAATCATGTTCGTCGATTTGATGCGATGGACGCGCGAGATCTATTGTTATTTCTCATAGTAACTCCTATTCTCACCTGATCACTACCTTATATATATATATATATATATATATAAAGTTAAAAATGAATTTTATGTTAATTAGGAAGAATCTTCATCTTTGAATCAATCACATCAACGGTCGAAATAAAAATATTAATTTTTATAAAAACAGCATAATATATATGATATGAACTATTGAGTTTTTATAAATGTATGATATAAATTTATACTATTATATATTATTGACTTTCAGCAAGAAATATTTCTATAAAATTGAATTATAGATTATGTGAATGTCTGTAAATAAACTAAGAATTTTTATTTAATATAAAAATCGTGAATTATTATAATAATAATAATAATAATAATAATAATAATATTATTATTATTATTATTATTATTATTATTAGTATTATTATATTTTGATGCATGTCCTTGAAACTCGGACATGCCTAAATTTGAGTCATAAATAGACGGGCTGCCTTCATACCAATAATTACTCAAATATATATATGAAAATTTTGCCATTTGCTATCGCACTTATTATTATTTTTTTATTTTCTCTTTTTAACAATTTGTTATATTTATTAACTTACAAACATTATTATAATTTATCTATTTATTAAAACGAAGTAGTTTAAGAATAACCGTTTTCGCTAAAAGCAATTTTAATTTTAATATCTATCTATTTACCTATTATATAAATTAAAAGAAAGTTGTACATTTTTCGATAATTACATCCTTTTTTTATTATTGAGCTCTTATTAATATTAATTTGTTAATAATCTTATAGTATATTTGTTTTAAATATTACATATTTACCAATTTATTTTATTTTACTAATAAAAAAACGTCTCAAATTTGGCCATGCACGTTGGTTTTGGAAGGGATTAGTATTGGAATCTTCGAGGAAATATATACAAAATATTAAGTGTACTTAAAAAAGTACAATGTAATAAATCTCTCTCAAAAAAGTAAACTAGAAATAAATATTGCTTGACTAGCTTAAAAAATTTATAAAGCTATCTTTTGCTACCTACCAGATATACATTGTGGAATAACACCTTCTATCATATCTTCATCTTGAGGAGAGATCTTTATCTTCTTACTTAATATTTAAACAAATACTCCCTTCGTTCCATATGAATTGTCCACTTTGCTTTTGGCACAATAACCAATGCGAGTAAAAATAGAATAAATTAGTATTTTATTAGTAAGTGGGTATTATTTTTCTATTTTAAGTAACTGGACAATTAATGGGCGGACAAAAAAAGAAAGGTGGACAATTAAAGTGGGACGGAGGGAGTATATAGATTGTGCTTCCCGAAAAACACTAAAATAATTGTATTTGTAGAGAAATATTTTAATACAAGTATATAATTAAGAGAGAACACAATCACTTTGGGACTCTCATAAAAGGAATATGAGATATTACTCCCTCCATCCCACTTAACTGTCACATTTGGGTGTTCCAATTGAAGTGTTACATTTAAAAAAATAATAATTTGTTCACACTCAATAATAAAATATTAGTCTCACTAACACATTTTACACTCACAACTCTTAATTTTCATGCCGAAAACAAATGTGAGAATTAACACGGGACGGAAGAAGTATTTGTTTTGTGGGATCGAGAAAGTAAATATAGTCTTGTACCAGAAGCTTTTAGGTTATGGATACTCCATCTATACCAAATATTTGGTCAAATTAACTTTTTTTTGCATTTCAATTATATGGTCTTTATTTTTATAATTTTTTTACATGTATTTAAAAATTTACCCTTTGAAATATTACATAAATTAAACACAATTAATAAGATATATTATTGATAGTTATTATAATAAGGGTAATTCAGGAAGTTTGTTCTTACATTTTATATTCATAAACAATTTTTTTATATTCATGCAAAATATAATTGAATCAAATAATCAGGACGGAGGAAAATATATACATTTTAAAGTAATGAAAATACACGTATGTAACAAAAGTATTGTAATCTAATATTATTTTTCATGTTTGATCGAATAAAAGATTTTGAGTCGATTTTAAAATTGTATTTCAATTTCAAGAATAATAGAAATTATAGTTTTCATAGCAGTGATTATATGTTAAAGGTTCCCCAAATAAAAAATACGAAATAAAATGATTTGTCCATGACTGAAAAATGCATCAGTTATTGTACAAAAATGACGCATTTTTAAGCGGAATTGATACAATTTTTTAACAAAAAAATATACAATAATATTTTAAATACAGGATTGATACATTCTTTATAATAAATGTTATCATAAACCATTATCATATAATAGCTCCCTATGTGTGTGGATAAAAAAGATTAGGTTTTGATAACTAAAAACGTAAATACATGTTCTATAGAAGTTTGATTACATGATTTTAAAACATATTATATACAGTAAAGAGCATAAGTTAATAAATATATTTAAATATTCACTATTATCATATATAAGTAAAATGCGCATTTTTTTATTTAACGGCGTTAATTTTAATTCTTATGGACAATATTGATTGTGTGAGGATTTTTGTTAGAGAAATCCTTTTTTACTTTTTTGTGTTTTTGTGGGTCAAAGATTGCAAGTCATCTTAGTCAGTTTTACAGCTTCTAGAGTTCTAAACTGTAATCCTTGTATAGGATCGATCGAGTTGTAATAGAACTTAGGCTGAAGACCGAGCAAAGGAAAATGCTTAAGAACTGACTACATGCACGCCTTAAAACTTGGTCTCACCAAGTATAGCCTTAACTGAAACTAAGTTGGAGCACTCAGTAAGGTTTACCATATTGACCAGGAGAAGTTAGTATGAGGGCTTCCCCGTACTGACTAGGAGAAGTCAGTATGGGGGTTTTCCATAGTGATAAGGAGAAATCAGTATGAGGGCGTTTTCTATACTGGACAGTCAGTATGAGGGTCTACCATACTGACTACTGGAAGTCAGTATGAGGGCTAAAGCTATAGTGACCTTGGGCAGTCAGTGTAAAAGCCTCTACCTTTAAAGCACGAGCTATTCGAGAAATATCGAAGCTCAGTCAGACTTGGGCATATACATGCCTAAGTGAAAGTCAGTACGAGGTTATCCAAACCTGGATCCCTCGGACTGAAAACTTAGTCTGAAATAAACTTAGTGTATGGTACACTGACGCAGTAGAGCAGAGCAGAAAATAGACCTACGACATGGACTTATGTGTCTAACGGGCAAAAATTCAAAATGCTGAGAGGAAATCCTCTATAAAAAGGTCAGCCCTTCAACCTTAAACGGTTATGAAATCTGAAACAAAAATCCTAAAGTCTTTACACGACAAAGGGTATCTCTCTGCTAAAACTCTCCGAGCTTCCGTATTTCTTTACACAAGACTTGAGTCTTCGACTCAAGTTATACACCGTGCTAACTTCTCCGAGCATGAGGCTGAAGCTTTAAAGATTAAGCTTTTCTTTGGTAAATATATCTTTCCAAGATATATTCATAGCAGTCAGTTTCCTAGTCTGGGATTTTGATTCTCACGGGCGTATATCAACCACCAGAGTTCTAGGAAAAATAGTAAACATCCAATCACCGGGAAGAAGGCTGCGGGATGTCGTCCTCACTTCAACCTGAAGACTAAGTCCGCAAGGAGTTCCCAGGCGAGTGCCACAACTGGCCGAAGGACGGAGGTGCCGACGGGCTGTGTATAGATCGTAAGGAGGCTTGTACTTACTTAGTGAATTATCCAGACCTTGTGTCTGAAGAGTGGATGTAGGATATTGAGATCCAAACCACTATAAATCTTGTGTGTTTTTTACTACTTTACATTTATCCCTGCTCTGTTTTCTGTATCACAAACGGACTATTGAGACCTTTAATACTTGTCCAAGTATTGAAGAATATACTCTGTGAAACTGACCTAACAAAGAACAGAGCTAAGCTTAAGTGTTTTACACACTAAACTGACTATACTCTATTTATCCGAACAAGTGCAAGTGCTTTATTTATTGCTTCCACTGCATTTTCAAACCTTCCGCTGAACATAGTTGTACTCTGATTTTGGGACAAACAAGTGGTATCACGAGCCAAGATTCTTGCAGACTAAGGTTGTGTTGAGTCACTTAGGACCAGATCTCTGTTTTCTGCACTTGGTTTAAGTTTGTATGTTTTCAAGCTTAGGTACACAGAGATGGCACAGATTTCGAAGCTTCCACAGTACTTATCAAAATACTTTGAGATATGGAAGAAGCGCTCGTTGATAATGCTGAAGAACGTTCACCCATAGATGGCTGACGTTCTATCTACCGGATCGCTGAAGATCACTAAAGTGAATACTCAGCTCGGAGGAGCAGGGGGTTAGGATATAGTGGAGGATCTTTATGCAGATTGGACAAACAATGACAAAGTTCATTTTCAGCTGGACTCAGCGGCCATGGAGCTTATCCTTGAATCCCTACCAAAGCCACTAGTTGTTGAAGCTCTCGAGCATAGCAATGCCAAAAAGATGTGGGAATTTCTTGGCACTCTCAGCTAGGGCTGTAAATGAGTCAAACTGTTCGTGAGCTACTCGAATCTCGACTCGACAAAAGCTCGCTCGAGCTCGTTTATTAAACGAACCAAACTTGAACATCATAGTATTCGACTCGTGAACTCGTGAGCAAGCTCGTTAGCCAAAATTAGTAAGAAATATAAAATAATTAATTCTCTAAAAGTAATATCTTTCATGATTTAAGAGTAACAATAATGATAAGACTCTAATAATGAGAAAATTTAGAATTTGAGAATGAATATGATATTAATTTAGAAATAAATAACCTTTTCTTTCAAAATAATTATGGATATTTTAAATATTTTCCAAATTTAGAAAGTTCGTTTAGGCTTGATAAAGTTCGTGAACTTCAAAATGTTTGAAAAAAAAGCTCGAAGCTTGACTCGATACTAAACGAGTCAAACTTGAGCACGACACTACTCGACTCGACTCGGTTCGATTACACCCCTACTCTCAGCCAAGAAACAACTCAGATGAAGCGAAACAAGCTTCAAAATTGTGTAGATAAGTATATGAATCTTTTCAAATGCTTCCTAGTGAAAATGTTAAATCAATGGATGCTAGATACAATGCTATTATCTGTGAGCTGAAAAACTTGTGGAGAACTTATGAGATTGCAGATATGAATGCAAAGATTCTCCCCAAGATGCCCAAGGAGGTCTAGTTCATCAAAGCCACCATCTTTAAGGAGAGGGATCTCTCCAAGATGACGACCAAGGACGTGTTCGCCCAGCTCCAAGCCCATGAATGAGACATACAAATGGCGAATATGAATGAAGCAGTGCAACATGTCAGCACACATCCAGAAGAAGAAGCTGCCTTTTTCGCAAAAAGAGAGTCCAAGAGAAAGCCTCAAAAGTATTACCAATCTCACAGATCATCTGGACAAATGTCTACATCAAAGTCAGCACCAACACCTTCCTATCGGAAGAAGGAGGAAGAGAGCTCAATATAAGAGCTTGAGGAGCAGATGAGGAAGCTGACAAGAAATCATGAGAGAGCCGAAGCAAACAAGGAAGGTTCACAACCCAGTGAACTAAAGTTTAGCGAGAGACCTCCCAAAGCTTGCTTTGAGTGCAACTCTCAGGACCCCCTCAAGTATGAGTGTGCACTGGTTTCCAAGGATGAAAGGGAGCGCTTGAAGGGGGTGTTTGAGAAGAAATCTTCCAGAGTAGTTGCAAAGGCCATGCTCTCCAGAACTGAGGTGCCAGACATCTTAGACAATGATGATGGCTACTACACATCAGACGATGAGGCCGTGGAGGAATCCTTCCTGGTATTGATGGCCAAGCTTGGAGAAGAGGAAGAGACTGAAGCTAACTCGTATGAGAAGAGAACTCATTCGTATAGGAGGCACACCTATGCGGGGTCTGAGTCCAACCATTTATCTATCTTTAGGACTAGGAAGATTGTACACTCCCGACTAGGTTTCCGGGAACCTAACCAAAACTTAGCTTCAAGAAAGTCAATTTCCAGGAAGTCAGTTCCTAGGAATTCGATTTCAAGAAACTCTGTTTTTGGCAAGGTTTCACACACCCGCTCCTTTCCTTCAAACATGCATAGAAACTGCATCAATTATTTGAAATGGAAGAGAAAGAGAGAAGAAATTGTGACACCTAGATATAAGGTGAAGCAAGTACGGATTCCCAAAGGATGGATCCATAAGACTAACCATGCAGGACCCGTAGAAACACGGTAACCTTTTGTCTAACCTTATCTGTTTTGCAGGTACAGGGTCACCGAGGTCAGCTCAAAAAGAAAAAAAAACATGGGTTTTTGACAGTGGATGTTCAGCTCATATGACCGGTGAAAGCAATCTCCTTTTAAAACTGAGAATGTCAAGAGGACCACTAGTCAGTTTTGGAGATGACTCAAAAGAGAGAGTAATTGGCAAAGGATGCTTTGATAGCAATGTAATCACCATCAACAACGTATCCTTAGGCACCAACCTCAACTACAATCTGCTGAGTACCAGTCAGCTTATCCAATCTGGATATGAGGTGATTTTTGCTGAAGAAGAATGTTGGATCAATGACAAAGACTCCAAAGAGACTGTGCTGAAAGGTGTGAAGAAATGAATTCTCTACTATATCGATTGGGAGAGTGGAAAGCCTGACACATGCCTTGTCGCAACAAGCTCATCCCAAGAAGGAGTCAACTGGCTATTGCATAAGGGACTTAGCCATCTGAATTTTCAGTCAATCAGACATCTTGCCAAACACAAGCTTGTGGAAGGCCTACCACAAGTCAGTTTCAAGAAGGAATAAGGTGTCTGCAAAGCGTGCAAGATGTGAAAGCAAACCAGAACATCATTCAAGAATCAAACCATCACATCAAACACAGATAGGATCCTCGAGCTACTGCATATGGATCTATTTCGACCAGTCAAGCCGTCTACAATTGGAGGAAAAAAGTTTCACTCTCGTTGTGGTAGATGACTACTCGAGATACACTTGGGTAAGGCTACTGAAGAGCAAGGATAAAGTGAAACTTCAACTTCCAGAGCTCATTCTTCAGGTGCAAAACAACAAAGGAGTCACCGTCAAAAGAATCAAATCTGACAACGGGACTGAGTTTTGCAACAGTCCATTGATGGACTTCTGTGCTGATGTCAGCATTGCTCATGAGAAGTCAGCTCCAAGGACGCCCCAGCAGAATGTTCTGGTCGAATGAAGAAACAGAACACACAAGGAGGCAATCAGGACTATTCTTGCTGAAGCTGACTTAAAATATAGTTACTGGATTGAAGCCTTGATGACGACATGCTATACTCAGAACAGAAGTACTATCAACAGTCGCCATCACAAAACCCCATACAAAATCTTTAATGGTCGTAAGCCTTCTATACCTCATCTTCGTGCTTTTGGTTCTCCATGTTACATCCATAACAATGGAAAGTCTAAGCTGAATACTTTCAGTCACAAGGCGGATGAAGGTGTGTTCCTCGGATATGGACACCCTTCATACAAGGGAAACAGAGTACTCAACAAGACCACCAGACTTGTAGAAGTAACATGCTCTGTTGTTTTTTATGAGTCTATTTTAGTGCGCAGGACCTTAAAGGACCTGGAACTTAGTGATTATGAGGTCAAAAATAGTTGTGAGAAACTCAATTTTGAAAAATAAGATTCAACTAAAGTTTCTCAAGCCAGATCAGTGAATAATCACCTAAGTATGCTAGAAGACAAGGCCGATGATGCGATTGACCCTGCTGAGGCATTTGGTTCACTAACGATTAACGCATGCATCAATCAAGTGGGAACTCCAGGAGATCAAAACAAAGCTCAGTTTGAAGGCCAAACTGGAACAAAGTTGCCTACTCAAACTGACCTTCCAGACGATGAAGGTGCTCATCCTGAAGATGACCATCCAGCGGTGCGTTAAGAAGACCAAGGAGCACATGATATGGAAGTCAACATTGGAGAAGGAGACTCTAGTCAAAATGACTTAGTTCAAGTTCTAGTATCGGGAGCAGACGATACTGAGTATGCTGAAGATTTCGTCCAACGTGTTGAAGTTACCCAGCTCTAGAAGCCGAAATGGTTGAGAAACCATCCCGAGGAAGTCGTGCTGGACAGTATTGCCAACTCAGTTTGCACAAGAAAAGAAAGCGCATTGCTTACTTGTTTTACATCTCAGGAATCAGAGCCTATGAAGATTGGAGATGCTCTGAAGTCAACTGACTGAATCAACGCCATGCAAGAGGAGCTTGCAGAGTTCAAGAGAAATGAAGTTTGGTACTTGGTTGATCAACCAAATCATCTGTAAGTTATCGGCACCAAATGGGTCTTTAAGAACAAGAGAGACGAGACAGGGACTATAGTGAGGAATAAAGCAACGCTGGTAGCAAAAGGATATGCTCAATGTGAAGGGATTGAAATCGACAAAACTCTTGCTACGGTGGCCAGACTTGAAGCTATTCGTCTTTCCTTGCTTATGCCACCCACAACAACTTCTTAGTTTTCCAGATGGATGTGAAGAGTGTCTTTCTGAATGGGGAGCTCAAGGAAGAAGTATATGTGGAACAACCCCTGGCTTTGAAGAATGAAATCAAGTTTATAAACTGAGGAAGGCTCTCTGTGGGTTGAAGCAGGCACCCAGAGCTTGGTATGAGACGTAGTCTCAGTTTCTCCTCAAGAATGGTTTCCGAAAAGGCAAGATCTACACAACGCTGTTCAGTATCAGACATCCTTCTCGTGTAGATCTACGTTGATGATATTATATTCGGATGTAGAAACTTGAAGATGTGTGCAAAATTTGCTTAACTGATGCAGAGCAACTTTCAAATGAGCATGATTGACAAACTGACTTACTTCTTGGGTCTTCAAGTCATTCAGTCCGAAGGAGGAATCTTCATCAATCAGAAGAAATACACCAAGGACTTGATCAACAAGTTTTGTCAGGAGAAGACCTAGCCCTTGAGGATTCTGAGCCCAAGCACTCAGATCAATCTTGATGAAAAAGGCGAAGCAGTCAACCCAACTGCATACAGATGCATTATTGGGTCACTCCTATACTTAACTACCAGTAGGCCAAATATTTCATAATCAGTTGGAGTATGTGCAAGGTTTCAAGCCAATCCGAAGAATTCACACATGGAGGCTTCCAGAAGAATAGTCAAATACCTCAAAGGGACGAAATCACTATGTATTTGGTACCCAAAGTCTGACGAGCTTACTCTCAATGCTTATTCAGATTCAAATTTTGGAGGATACAGAATCAACAGGAAGAGCACAAGTGGAACATGTCAGTTCCTAGGTCACAAGCTTGTAAGTTGGTTCATCAAGAAGCAACACTCAATCACCACATCGATAACCGAAGCTGAGTATGTTGTTGCAGCAAAATGTTGTGTTCAAGTGCTTTGGATCAAGCAACAATTGCTTGACTATGATGTCAAAGCCGGGTGCGTGCCTATCTATTGTGATAATAGCAGTGCAATGTGCATCACAAAGAACCCAGTTCATTATTCCCAAACCAAGCACATCGACATAAGGCATCACTTCATCAGAGATCATATCGAGAAGAAAGATATGTTTGTAGAGTACTTCCGAACTGAAGATCAATTGACGGACATCTTCGCCAAACCACTTCCAGAGACAAGATTCAAGGAGCTTTGCATCAAACTTAGTTTGTTAGAGATCGACGAGATCTTTATTAAAAAAGAGTGATGCTGAATAAAACTGAGTCCGAGCTCTCAGTTTTGAGGATTAAAAGTAGATCGGATGAAGATTAAAACTGAGTTCCAACTCTCAGTTCTCTAAACTTGGTGTGTCACTCAACATGAAGCCTTCATACCTATTTTTATCCTTAAAGAATACTCCTTCAAGTGGTGTCTACGCAACTCAGTATGAAGCTCTTCACATAACCAAGAAAGAAAGAAATCATCTCCTAAGGCATCCAAAGAAACATAAATTTACTCCCACTAAGTTTCGAACTGACTTGTTGAAGAAAACCAAGTTTTGGTTTTGATATTTAGAATATTTCTGAAGGACGGCTGTGGAATTAAACTGAGTTCCAACTCTTAGTTTAGCAACTGACTCTTTGTCAGTTTGGAAGTTCAAAAGGCGGGATTTCGAATTTCAAAGGCGATTGCAGCGGTTACATCACTATTAATCTGTATCTTGCATCGATGAATCAGGATTTGACACGTGGATAACGCTCTTTCCCACGTCCCTCTAGTTAAATCACAAACACGCGTCGCAAGGCAACATATCCCAATTGTCGCCGAATATCAAGAAACTGAAAGGTCATAAGGTACACCTACCTCTTTTAAATGACTTTTGTTCATATGTTTCCTCTGTGAAACACTTTTCTCCTTTCTCCATTGTCGAACCCTTCCTTCCAAGTATATACTTCGTCTTCAACCAAAACATTCCTAGATCTGGAAATATAGCGATAGAGCCCAAGCCACCAGACATAACCTCACCACCCTTTTTGGGTGCGGAGAAAGAGGGGGGAAAGAAGTATGGGAGGTGCAGAAGACATCAAAAAATGCAGCGTGAGTGAGGTAAAAGGTTGTAGAAGGAGCAGAAGAAATCAGAAGATCTCTTCTACCATTGTCGTCTCCTCCTACAAGTCACATACCTCACGCCTGTCATTCGGTGACATGCCAGCAACGGGGCATGCTCACTAAGAGTGCTTCGTTGCTACGTCTCTTATCTCGTGAAGAAGAGACTAGCGAACGAAGTTGAAGCCCGGAGGTGGGAGGAAGTTACTTTTTATCCTTCCCTCCCACAAAGTGCTCGGTAGCACTACCTCCGCAATCGCTGCCGAAAGTCGGCATGAGGGAATGTGAAAAGCTGGCCAGAATATCAAAACAGCTTCCCTCATTGTGTGCACTACAACAACAACCAGTTTGAAGAACATCAAGAAGACCGGAAGCATCCTAGTATAGACTTGTAATAGTTCTGTAATAGATTTCTTTTTAGTTAGTTTATCCCTGTATTGTAATGAAAAATATTAAAGGATAAACTGACTTGTTGATGACAATCTCCTTTTGTCCAACAAAGGTCTTCGTTCTTCATACGCTGAAATTACACAATCCAGTGCAATCAGCAGGCTTCTAACTCTCTACTCTACTACTTAAGATTAAAACTACTCTAAACTGATTTGAAAATCAATCGAGCAATATATCTCCGAATCTATAAGGAGAAGATCTTAAGTAGAAAGCTGACTTTGAGGGATAATTTTTCTGAGTTTATGTGACTATTTGTCAAATCTGTAAAAACTCTAAAGTGATCTACACCTCATCAGCTTAGGATAAAGATGACTTTGACCACACCAAAAGGGGGAAATTGTTAGGATTTTTGTTAGAGAAATCCTTCCTTACTTTTTGTGTTTTGGTGGGTCAAAGATTGTAAGCCATCTTAGTCAGTTTTACAGATTCTAGAGTTCTAAATTGTAATCCTTGTAAAGGATTGATCGAGTCGTAATAGAACTAAAATTGAAGACCGAGCAAAGGAGAATGCTCAAGAACTGACTACGTGCACGCTTTAAACTAGGTCTCACCAAGTATAGCCTTAACTAAAACTGAGTTGGAGCACTCAGTTTAAGGTTTACCATACTGACCAGGAGAAGTTAGTGTGATGGTTTCCCCGTACAGACTAAGAAAAGTCAGTATGAGGGCATTTTCCATACTGGACAGTCAGTATGAGGGTCTACCATACTGACTACTGGAAGTCAGTATGAGCGCTAAAGCTATACAGATCTTGGGAAGTCAGTATAAGAGCCTCTACCTTTAAAGCACGAGCTATTCGAGAAATATTGAAGATCAGTCAGACTTAGGCATATACATGCCCAAGTGAAAGTCAGTACAAGGTTATCCAAACTTGGATCCCTCGGACTGAAAACTTAGTCTAACATAAAGTTAGTGTATAGTACACTGACGCAGTAGAGCAGAGCAGAAACAATACCTATGGCATGGGCTACGATTGGACAATATCTTCCATGAGTCTAACGTCTGAATTTATGTGTCTAACTAGCATAAATTCAAAATGCCGAGAGGAAATCCTTTATAAAAAGGTCTGTCCTACATCCTTAAATGGTTACGAAATCTGAAAAGAAAATCCTAAAGTCTTTACACGACAAAGGGTATATCTCTACTAAAACTCTTTCATCTTCTGTGTTTCTTCACGCAAGACTTGAGTCTTCGACTCAAGTTATACACCGTGCTAATTTCTCCTAGCACGAGGCTGAAGCTTTAAAGTTGAAGCTTTCCTTTGGTGAATATATCTTTCTATTATATATTCATAACAGTCAATTTCCTAGTCTGACATTGTGATTCTCATGGGCGTATGGCAACCACCTGAGTTTTGGGAAGAACAGTAAACATCCAACCACCGGGAAGAAGGTTGCGGGGTGTCGTCCTCACTTCAACCTGAAGACTAAGTCCGCAAGGAGTTCCTAGGTGAGTGCCACAACTAACTGAAGGACGGAGGCGCAAACGGGCTGTGTATAGATTGTAAGGAGTCTTGTACTTACTTAGTGAATTATCCAGACCTTGGGTCTGAAGAGTGGATGTAGGATTGATAAGCTCATATTTATACTCACTTATCTATATTTTTCTCCATTATTTCAGTACAATTAAATTAGGTTTTTACTTATTTCTATGCATGAGACTGTTTTAGAGGATGTTATGCCCTTCGTGGTGAATTTTGCAGGTATTTAGGGCTAAAAAGAGGTGAAATGATGAAAGAGCCGAGTTACACAGAGTTGCCGCTTCGATTGACGTATGGGAAGTCGACCAAGATGGAAGACGAAGCCAAAAACCCAAAGTACAGCCTCTGTGTCGATCGACGTGGTGCATGTCGATCGACACAGAGGTCGGATATCGATCGTGAGCAAGGCAGAGAAGGAGAGCTCGACACATGCGCACCTGTCGATCGAAATCGCCCCTGTCGATCGACAGAGGGAACAAAGAGGCTGGATCGATAGAGATGATGGCCCGATTTTGACTTGACATTTGTGTCGATCGACAGGCATCTTGTTGATCGACACAGATGTCCGACATGGAGTTTTTATCTTGTTTTGGCAGTTTTTGTTATTTTAGCCCAATACTTATATTAGGTCTTTTTCTCTCATATATAAATAGGACTTATTATGCACGAAAATGAGGCTAGTTTTTATGCATTATTGTACTTAGAATATTGAAGACATTGGAGTTTATGAAGACATTCAAGGTTCCTATTTCAATTGCTAAGGTAATAATATGTTTGCTTTTGTTTTAGTCATGTTTTGTGGCTAGAACCCTAACAGGTTCTAGGGCTATGTGTATTTTTTTCTTGCATTGTTATCTTTAATTTTCGAAACAAAATCGCTATTCTATTTCCTCAAACTTCTATGTTCTAGAAATCATAGCTAGTACTTTGGATAGTTCGTTGCACAGTCCCTGTGGGTTCGACCACCCTTGGGTGTAATTATAAATTTATTTGCTCACCGTTTACAGTGGTTATCAAGGATAATGAGATCCGACCCACTATAAATCTTGTGTGTTCTTTACTGTTTTACTTTTATTCCTGCGTTGTTTTCTGTTTCACAAACTGACTATTGAAACCTTCAATACTTGTCCAAGTATTGAAGAGTATACTTTGTGAAACTGACCTAACAAAGAACAGACCTAAGCTTAAGTCTTTTACACACTAAGCTGACTATACTCTGTTTATCCGAACAAGTGCAAGTGCTTTATTTATTGCTTTCGCTACATATTCAAACCTTCCGCTGCACGTAGTTGTACTCTGATTTCGGAATAACAGATTGAGGATGAAATACCTAATATTAATAAATTAGATTTTATAGACTAGATATAGATTGAATGAACCGGCCCACAAACTATTTAATTTGGTTTGAATTTTTGTCTCATTATTCAACTGTAATATAAACTTATCCTATACATTTTCTCTAAATTTGAGATATTATTTGACAATTATTATGCTATTGTTTTTCCGGAGTTTTTATGGGACTCTAGAAGGTACTCCAATTATCACACCAAATTTTACAAAAAGGTCTCAACGTTATTTTGTGACGTTATTTTGCGAGACATTTATGAGATTTTTATATATATAAATGATGTATTTCAATATAATAAATAATGTATTCAACAATACATCATTTACTATGTTGAAATATATCATTTATTAAATCATATTTTTTTATATATGTTTCACCTTCACACATAAATTTTTACCTTTTTAACAATTTTGTATTATTGTAAATCGTAATTTAAATCTATGATATTAATCAAATTGTGAATTCAACTGCAAAACATGAGGTGGTTGGTATAGATTAAAACGTTTTAATAATCCTGATCTTGACACCTCAAAAAAAATTCATTGGAGTTATATAATGAAAATAAGCATAGCTTACACTATTAATTTGATACCAACTACTATCCTTTAATAATATTACGTTCAATAAATTTCTGGAGTTCAGTGACTAAAATTTTTATACATGCACTCTTTAATTAATTGGGTCGATTAAATAAAAATTATTTATTATATTCAACTCTGGTTTTTATAAATTTGAAATTTGTTTCAAGTTTTTACCTGTTATAATTAATGGCATATATCTATAAATTGACAACTCAAATATATTATCGATCCATTCCGACAATATTTGTTAATTATTTCCCTTCACAATTATTACTATGATAATTTATTAATAATTGTTAATTAAATTTATACGTGCTACCATTCTTGTTGCGCAGCTTGTGCCGAATTGTACAAAATTCTTACACTTAGTATGTTTGTCTCTATGTATATAGTAATATTATGGGCGAAATTTTAAAACTTAATAATAATAATAATAGTTATTATTATTGAGATAATTGATTTGTTTTCACTAGAAAGGACAAAACTATCCTGCATCAAACTGGTCCTGTTTGGCTATATATATAGATATAACAGCGTGAATAATAAAATAGAAGATAGAGAATAAGTTTTTATTAATATTATATATATAATTTTAATAGTTATGATCTGATATTATAGAGTGAAATATATTTTTTTTCAAATTTTGGTTATAATATTAAAATTGGGGTTCTGAAAACTTTGATCATAAATCTTTTACCTACTTACAAGTGAAAAATACATTTAAATTGGAATATCTATATTATTAAGTTTAATATTAAATATCAAATCGTACAACACATGCGTGTTAAATTAATAAAATAGAAGATAAAAAACAATTTTGAGTTTAAGTCGATGAACACAACTTGAACTATTTGAATTAAGTTGCTATCTTTCATCATCAACATCTAATGTAATATAGTTTCCTATCATTTACGTGATTGTGTTATGGATTCGTGTGTTCATATATTCTTTTCCTATAAAATAGCATGCATGTTTTTCTTAACCATGCATTAATTATCGTTAGATCTGGGCCCGATATTGATATACATCCACCACTTCTATTCATTCATTATCCACTCACAATTATGCACCTAATAATATCATCCCGATTTAAATAAAATATTATTCAACTTGACTCGATTTGATTATATCTTTACTACTTCTTTTGTTCCAATTATTTGATTCGGGTTACTATTCCTGGTATTTCAATTATATAGTCTAATTTTTATATTTGGTATTGTTTTCTCTGATAATTTACAATTAGACTCCTTAATAACTTTAAAAAATGAGAATATTAAATATAATATTATAAAAATGAGAGGTTCATCAATACTTTAAATAAGAGTAATGTTGAAAATTGTTAAAATAAAAGTAATTTTTAATAAACGCGTAATATCAAACTCGACCATACAATCAGAACGGAGGGATTTACAGATTAATTTCACACATAATTTTATGAACATAATGTCGTGTTTCATTAAATGGTTATCACAGTCTTATTCTTCAAAACAATCGTATACTTATAAAAAAAAAAAACTTTTTCTTTCAAAACCAAAATAAATTGCTATCTAATGTATTCAGCAATTTAAATAATAAAAATGTATTGATTTCAAGATCATGATTGTAATCGAATTTTATGTCATATTACAATCATGATCGTATGATTTATATTTCCAGTATGATATAAAAGCCAAACAAATCAAGTCAAATCATAGGATTTGACTTTAACACTATCAGGCTGTCGAATTATTTAATTTTGTCTCGCATCGTTACCAATTTCTATAATTAAATAAAATGCTAAATAATGTGATATCTATTTTCCAACGTGACATGAAAATCAAAACCTCGTCATAATTATGATTCTAATAATGTGAGTAATAATGGATGTGTCGGAATTCATTGAGACTGAACATCAGTATAAGTTTTTGCCTAACTTTGAAATCATACAGAAAAAAGTAAAAAAAAAAACAAAAAACAAAATGAAACAGCAATAGAGGCCTGTTCAAATTTCTTGCCGAGTCTCATAAGATGGTAAAATCGGCATGATTTAAACTAATTTTAACACACTGACATATGGATAATAATATAATTGAATCATGGGAAAATTATAATTTAATCTTAAAATTGCTCATTTAACGATTTTCCAATTAATTTTTTATATAATATTTTATTTCATTAGACTTTTTATTCAACAATTTTATTTTCACATTCAATCTCATCTCTACAGGGATAAAATTAATTGACTGAATAAAAATGTGATATGCATCAAAACATTAATGAAAAACACTTAAGAAAAAATTCAATGACTAAAAATAAAAAACTGGGATAAAAAAACCCCAACTCAACTAAGATTTTTTGAATAAATTTATTAATTCTCCCAATAAATAAATATACACCAAACATTAAATATGAGTTAGAACCAAATATAAATAAATACACACCAACCAACTCTATAATTTTGAATACAATCCGGTTCAGGTTTTCTCCAAATTAAGAGGAACCATTGACTGATCAACTTTTGTTTTGATCCTCCAATTACCAAACAAAATAAATATGCATAGCATATCAAAAACTTATTTTTTAAAATTTAAGTATACTATTTAAATAGAAGAAGTGTCCCGATATTACCTAAACACGTGACTAATGATCTAGTATGTCACGCCTGATTTCTTCAAAATGCAGTTTATCACTTATTTCAACTATAAACTATTTCTTATAGGTCGCTCTCGTATTAAAATAAATAAATTAAAACTTATTTATAAATTTAATTGCTTCATATGTTATATTTACAATATATTGTGCTCAATTATTAGAAATATTATATTTAATTTTTCATAATAATATTTTCTTATCTCGATTTTCGTTGATCCTATATCAGAGTTAGTTATAATGCGTGCTGAAGTGAAAAATGAAATTTAGGTGAACCCTAGTTATGTTGTAAGCTGACTGGCTTAAGATGTCTATTAAAATATTTAAGACTAAACAGGTTTAAGTCTGATTTTAGTTATAGTCTGACAACTAAAACAATAGTTGTATTTCAAATAGACAGTTGATAAAATATAATTGAAAGTAGTAAACGACAAAGAATTAATTATATTGGTTCGGAAGCCAACTATTCTTATGTTCACTCTTCGTTCACAAGGAATGGAATCTACTGACTCCAACTGTAAACAATAATTAAAAATGGGTTACAGTATTAGTTCTTCTCTACTACAATCATAGGCACTGTAGATGGAAGTTGCTTTACCACACTCCGCGTGCTAGGCTTCTCCAGCTCTTGTGTAGTAGATTTGAGTTTTCTAAACGAACGTTAATCAGGTTGGTATATTATCAAACGTGATCTGAAAAGGTATCAGAGCCTAGTTGACGATTAACTTGCACGCTAAAAGAGAGAGAGAGAGAGACTTAAGATTATGGATTGTTGAAGATTTGTAGGTTCAAAAATTGTTTACACTCTCTTATGAGTTATTTATAGGCTTTATTTGAAATAGTAGCCATTGAGAAATATTTGAATCACCCATCTTTTTGTTTTTTTTTGTTTTTTGTTTTTGTTTTTGTTTTTGTTTTTTTTTTTGTGAATAAGTCTACATTAATCTTAACTCACACACACACTCACACACCCAGATGTCCCCCTGGGAGCTCGAACCTGTGACCTCTCAGTCACAGGCAAGGTGCTTTAACCACTACACCCCGAGCGATGTATCCATTGTGTACAACGCTATTGGATTTTGCAGCTTTTTCAAAACTTTATGTGGTTGTAAACGATTATACCATCTTTTAAATAAGGTAATACTAGTTCCTCTTGTTTTACAATGCCTAATTCTGATTTTGGGAACAACAACTAGAAATACTTGTCCTTGTGTTAGCTGATTTTAGGAAGTGTCACGGACTTAAATGTCAGCTAACAACTTAGAGTGTCAGTTGAACTAGTATTTAGTTCTTTCAGCTAGTCAGTTAATCCTGAACTGATAGCTCTTCCTCATAGCTGCTCAGCCCTCTCATTTAGCCATCAGTCGTGGTTCTTTTCTTCTTGTAACTGTCGGTTGTAAGTGACTACTTATAATTATCTATTGAACTTGATCTTTTGTCTCCAGTTCTTCAAGTCTTCAGTAGTCGGCTCTCCACGAACATAAATTATTACAGTTCATAGAATCTATACCGTATGTATAATATTAAGAAGATCAGTCAAACATAAATAATTCTTAATAAGTTTTGGTATAATCAATCTAAGGAATTGAATCTATTTTTATTTAACATAGTTTTTATTTTTAATTAACACTTCATTTTCCTCTATATATGTGTGTGTGGCAGTTGTATGTGTTAAAAACTCATTTATATAAAGATAACAAAGAGAAAACCAAATGAGTGGTGCAATGCAATGCATAAACTAAAGCAACTAATAAATGAAGTAGGCGAGCTTCTATTTTTGTTATTTTATAAGGAACATAATTTTCCGAAAAGCAAGTTGTAGAATAAAATATTTAGAGTGGGATTGTCTCACAAATTTGTCTGCCATGAATTGAATGCACCATTTACTTTTACATCTATGTATTTATCACTTTTCAATAATTTCAATTTTTGTTTTGCAATTAATATATATGATATTAGTTTGTACATTCATCTATTCCAGATACATTAATTTTTGGGCAGTCTGACAGAGATTTTGCCATGTATATGAATTTCTCATATAAATTTATGTAATTAAATTATGTGAAAATTTTTACATAAATATTTCTTTTATGTTTTAACATTGGGAAGGTCTCAGGTTAGACATGCCTAAATGGTTTAGACATTTTTATCCATTAATTCAAGTCAAACTCATTTAATGTACTCTAATTGGGGGTTAATAAATTCTTTTTGGGATGAGTGAAAAACTCATTTGTATAAGGATAAAACCCGTCTAAACTGTTTAGGCGTGTCTAACGCAAGTTTTTGCCTAACATCTAGTCCGCGTTGATATATAAGATGAAAAAAAAGAACATATAGTTTCTATCTTTATAAGTCTATACATTTCGGTCGGAGATTTTGATAGGCGGAAGATTATAGTTGATATAATGCTTTTATTGGACATGAATCCCAATAATAATAATAATAATAATAATTGGAACTATGCTTTATCAAATCTACATAAAACTTTTACGTTTACAATATTGAATCCTTGTACGCAAAAAAATAATAAAATTGAGGTGTAGTGATGAAAAGTACATTATTTGGATTAAGATCTCACAGTCACATGTGATAATAATACATAACAAGAACTCTATTATCTTGGTATTTGATTATTTGTTCCTAAATATCTGGTTATTATATCAGCAAGATGCGTTTCACTCTGTTGTAACAAAATAGATTTTCAAGGTTTTAATTTGTATTTAAATACCATGGTATTGAATAGAAAATCATCAGAAAATATTCATAGAAATTATGTCGTTCTCTTCTACGAGCTTACATGGTACCAGTGTCGTCTCACTCACAAGATTAGGTTTTGATCCTTCAACCTCCCTTTTTTCTTTCTCGTCCCACCTTCTTCTCCATCGATCACCTCATGAAAAATGGAAATTCTCAGATGGTTCTCCCAAACACTATATAATTCTATCAAACTCACCTCTACCAACTATATTTCATGGAAAACTCAGATTGAATCCATCCTCATTGGATATGATCTGCACAAATTCATTGACGGCTCATTTCCTCCCCCCCACCTAAAACCATCACAGTTGATAATGCAGTTACCCCCAATCCTGCAAACCAAACTTGGTTGGCACAAGACAAACTCTTGTTTGGAGCACTCGTTCGCACAATTTCTTCTAATCTTGTGCCATGAGTCACTCAAGCACAAACATCTTGTGTTGCTTAGCAGAATCTTGCAAACACATATGCTAGTCCTTCCCATGGCCATATCAAGCAAATAAAAAACAACCTAAAGAATATCTCCAAGGGTGCACAATCAGTGGCGGATCCAGGATTTACTCGTCGGGGGGTTTTACTGTCCATTCAATATAAAAACAAACTTGAGATAATATAAACAATATAAAAAGTTCATAATAAATATTTTTTATGCCAATTAAAAGTTGATACTTACTTGCTGGGATAATTGATATCTCTGTGATATCATCCTCTGATAACCGTTGCAAGATTTCTTCGGTTTCAACATTCATAAAAATTTCTTTCTCGATGTAGCACACTAAGCAATCCGTGAGAAATTCATCTCCTATAGTATTGCGCATATCAGTCTTGATAGTCTTCATTGCAAAAAAGGACCCTTCAACCGAAGTTGTTGTGACCGGTAAGACCAATGCTAACACTATAAGTTGATAAATCAAATAGAAAGAATTGTTGCACTTTATCTCAACCATCTTCTTTGCAAGAGATCCAATATCACAAAGACCGTTAAAAGTAGGCTCTGATAAAACATAACGGTGGTATGTGCGAAGTTGCAGTCTTAGATTACACAGATCAGCCATAGAGAAGTCTTGAGAATTTAACTCAGCAAGACGAAATATTCTCTCATGATCAAACTTGGCAAATGATCAAGACATGTTATGCACATAAGTAGCTCTGTGTTGGACTCATTAAAGCGATTGTCTATTTCTTGACAAAATGAACAACCTAGGATTATACAGAAAGTTATAATAGTTAATAATGGATCATCTAAAAAAACTTATAAATATAAGAAAAAAAACATGTACCTGTAAAAAAAATATCCACACGAAAATGATGGAGATAAGTCCTCTTTAAACCATCGACAGTCTTTCTTCCTCGACCTGAAATAATATCTTCCATATTTGGCACAGAAATTTCATGCTGGAAACAAAATTTGGTAACTTCTTCCAATAATTTCTCCCAACCACCATTCCTAAAGTCTTTCAACTCATCTTTGAACACTTTAATCTATTGAATAGCTAGACCGATGTTTTGATTCTTAAGTTGTAGCACCTGTGATAATGTATTTGTCATTCCCAATAAATATTTCATCAAGTGGCCAATGAACACAAACTCAAAATTTTCCATCTTATCAATCAAACCAAGAGCAAGACCTTGACTCTTCAAATCATTATCATCTTCAAAAATAGTGTGAATCATATCTTTAACCGGATTCCCAAAATCAAAAGTCTAGCAATTGTGTTGAAGTGAGAACCCCATCGAGTTTCACCAGCTCGCTAAATGATGCGGTGTAAAAGTAGCACTTAATCAAGTTAAAATTTCAATCCAAGGTCCTTCCAATTCGCCCTATAGACTACCATTTATTTGCTTAGAAGTTTATAGCTAGGCAAAGCTTTCGTCGTTGATTGTCAATTAACTAGGCAAAATCATAGCAAAACTAAACATGCATGAAATAAAGCACATTTCTAATCATGTTCAAACTTAAATCCAATAATCAAATCAAACAGTTCTCTCAACTTAGGTAGATAGAGTATCAAGTGCAACAATGAGACAAGTGTGAGTGTTGTATGAATGTCTAAAGTGTTCAATTGAGATCAAATTGTTTCGTAAACCTATTTAATTCCTAGAAGATTGAGCAATCCACCCTCAATTAGTTAACTCCTTGTCACGACGAGCTAACCGTTGATGATACTAGAACTCTCAAATAATCACGTTATCGAATCCTAGACCACTCCTTCTAGAACGTGGATTATTGCCCTACGACCTATCTCCGCACAGGGATTGGATCTAGAATCGTATGAATCTACACTATTCGCGACGATTCCACCCGCGTGTTGGCTGCAGTGTTTACATCAAATACCTCCTAGGTTGGCTATTACCTACACCTAGGTGGTAAGGATTAAGATCTAGTGCAATTCAAGCTCTTAAAGGAAAGTAAATAATCAGCATTCAATCTCAATTTCTCAAATCATCCATTCAAACAACACTCACATAAAGGTTTAGCTCCTCATACCTTCAATTTCATTCAATACAATAGAAAGAGTAAGAGAATCCATTACAAATTGAAGGTAAAATGTAGATCTTCCTCAATTGTATTCCTTGTCCTAAATCTACCCCTTGGTCTTCTTTGATCATCACCAAATGTGGAGGAATGTGGCCTTGATCTCCTTGAACGTGGATGGGAAGTGAATGGAAGATAGATTAGGAGAGAATTTCTCAAGTGGCTATTTGAAAAATGGGCCAAAGTTCTCTTCAAACTCAAAAACCCCCCTTTATAGACGAGCAAACAGGGTCTTAGCTCGCCCGGGATGGCTCATAACCGTCAAAACTACCACAATTTGCGATCTGCCTTGACCGAGCCTGCCCTCTATTGGCAGTGGCTCGGTCGACCCTGCATCGCTCGGCAGGGCGAGCTCTCTGTCCTCATGGCTCGACCGAGCTAGGCTCCGCTCAGCCGAGCCTAGCCTCTGAACTCCAGTAAACTCCCTTCTCTGCTCCGCTCGGGCGAGCCTATCATCTTTTGACTCCAAACTCGGACGATTTGCCTCCAAAACTCAACCAAAAGTGTTGTTTAATGCTCAAAACTCAACCTACACCATTCCAAACACGAAAACACAACAAAAGAACAACAAAAACATATGATATAATAGTAAAATGGCCACAAACATGCACACTCACATACCGAAATGAAGGTCATTTTACGCACATATCATAATCCCCAAAACTTGAACTTTTGATTGTCCTCAATCAAAACAAAGTAGAGCAATCAATTGACCTCATGAAAATACCTCATAGCTAATCTTGATTACCTTAGCATGCCCTTATCAAACGAGATTATCACCTAACTTTGTGACACGGTTAATGATTAAGATTTGAACGACTCATCAAATATGGAAAAAGAAATGAAAGCACTCCCTCACGTGTTTAGGGATGATGAGAATCGCTCAATCACAAGATATCGAGCTCAATTTCCATAGGCTTGCATCCATTCTCACCACTATACTACAATGACTTGGCTTCTAGAATCAAGAAGGTCTCTGTTTTTGGTTATAACGTGGCTTACTAAATGGTAGGTGGTTTTGGGCCAAAGTGACTAAACTCTTCAATTTCCCAAAACCCCCCAAACTTATTCTCTTCAAACCACTTCAATACCCGAGGCTTATTCATTTTCACAACACTTTTATTTTTTTCATCTTTTTTTTTAATTTTCTAACACCATCATTCGTGCATTTCATGGTGTCTCTCTTTCTTTTTCACACACTTGCACCAAATTTTTTTGTTGGTGCCTCATTTTCTAAGATTCAAATCAATCCTTTATTTCATAATATTCATGCCTCAACATTTTCAATCATCACGATTCCAATCGATTCCCAACCCAACTCACAACTCCGTATTCACCCTCATACACTCTTTCCCCCCAAATTTGGTCCTAATAAGATCAAAGAAATATCTCCAAATAAGCTCAATCACGGGGGTCAAAGATATGAACAACAAAAATGATTAAGATAATACACCTTATACTCCCGATGTGTAAGGTAGGACTAAGAATCGATGGCCTAATATCATTTTCTAGTCACCATACTCATGCCAAATAGATAGAGAATAGATGGAAGTTCTAGATTTTTTACTCTCAATCTCGTCTCTCTCAAACGAATAAGATATGACAATATCATGGCTAAAAAACTCTCAGCTTTTTGTCAAGTCCAACACATTAACCACACACAAAACTCGGCAATTCAAAAGTAAGACTCAAACATGCATTGACATCAAGATTCCGCCCTATCATCGGTTGAGACAAAATTCAAGCTCCACTAAGTCAATCATGGTCCAATCTCAAGTTCTTGTTTGGGTTCAACACACACACAAGCACACAACATCCTAAAAACAATCTACATGCAATGAACAATTGGCAAGATAAACGATATAATGCGTTACCCATCGGTAGCGCCACGATCGAACCGTTCTCCCATACCTTATTTGTACCTACTCAAAATCAACACAAACACCACCAAACAATTGAGCATAAAACAAACCAATTAAGCTCTCATTTCCACCGAACTTTCCACAAACCAAAATCAACAATGATAAGACATTATCCACTAGCTCAACATACATACCAAGCCATTCAACAATCCACAAACCATGCCAAATAGAAAGTATTAAATCATGCAAGCTCGCTAATAATCCATCAAAACATATCATAATCATAAAAATCAAACATCCAATCCACATCCAAATCCAAAAAGTAGATCAAATCATTATACAACCCAATCGAAGATCAAATCATTATTCAATTCAAACAAACTAAACTAGAAAGCAAAGTAAAGATATAGATGAGATGGAGGAGGAGAATAAACCACATCACCGACTACCGGCACTTCCCCCCAAACTTAGTCAAGTGAGACTAAGTTTGCAAAAAGGTAGGCGGTGTGGCATCACTCCTCATCATCTTGTGGTGGAGGGTCACCGCGACAATGTTGGCATAGAATAGGTATCTCCTCCTCACACCAAGTAAGAATCAATCTAATGACATCAAAATGAGCTTCAAAATTCATCAACCAATTAGACCGATCTCGCAAATCATCCACTTCAGTGAGAGCGCAGTTAGGCACTTCAATTCCCATATCCCCAAATTTATAATAATAACAATCTTCAAACTGGGACGGAACCAAAATGCTTTAGCAACCAACACAGTAGTATTGAGAAACATCCCAGGAGCAAAAACACCAGACACATCAACACCAAAGTATTCAAATAAAGACATCAACATACCACAACCACAAATAAGGGAATTCTCATACTTAAAGGTGTTATTCCAGCTTTCCATCAACCAACCACCAATCGAAAATTCCTTTCCATGCAATAAAGCGAACATAAATTGAAAGTCGAAGATACCAACAATGCCAGACCCATTAAAACCACATGACCATCCCTCTATCATGTGATGAAGATACCGAATAACAGGATTCTTAATTAAAGATGACCTACAGGACTTAACATCAAAGAAATCCAAAGTTATAATCCCAGAAATTGACTCCCAAAATTCAACAGGATCCAATTCTTCAAAAAATACACATAGAGTCCTCAAAACACCCAAAAATTCTATCAATTTCCTGCCTACTCAAGAAATATTCCTGACCTTCGAGTTTGAACTTTACCAGTACCAGTAGATCATTGCACTCCATGTAACTCGAATCGAAGCCAAAATATTGTGAACCGAATCACAAAATCTAAATGAACCGGATCGATTTATGGTTATTGTTCACAATACCAGTTCAAAATAAAACCTAGCGGGCTCCTATGAATTTATTTAATTTGTGGATAAAGAGATTACCATAAATCCGTAGAGTCTGATTCGATCTTTCGCATTTGAATATCCAACTTTAATTCAACCACGGGATTTAATTAAATCTGCGGAAGATGAAATTTGAATACTAATTTCTAGATTCAATCGAAAAACAAAAAAATGAAGAGAAAGAAAAATCTTGTTCTCGAGATCAGATCTTCAGGACTGTATCCCAATGCTGTTCAAATCTGCTACTGGTGAGGATTCCACAGATCTATATCAGTAGGCCAGAGTCGAAAATCCTTCTTCTCCCTCTACTGCTATGTGCCGCCCTCTCTCTCTGATCTAGAGTTTTTGACTGATTTTGAATAATCACAAAAGTGGTTAGGGTTTCAGTGAGTGAGAGGTCTATTTATAGACCCAGGGGTTTTATCCCTAATGGGCTACTGGGCTCAATTCAGCATATATTATTTGGGCCAGACCTGGGACCTAATGCAAATAATAAAGTGGGCCTATGAATTAATTAATTCCCATGTCCACAACCCAGTACACAATTAATTAATTAATATTAATTCTTTTTCACCACAGAATTAATACTGACCTACCTCTTTATTACCACGTTATGAGAACGGGTTGCATTAATTGAGAATCCCCATATTTAAGGTTACCGGATATTCATTAATTAATCGAAGCTTCTGACAAGCTCTATCTACAATTAATTAATATCTTATTAACTAAACCCAGTCTCAGGCAGTACTACACAAACTGCTGTTACCTAAGATGCGGATATACGAGCACGTTACTTAGGCTCTTCACTATGGAAAGTCAAAGAAACAGTCAATCCGTGCAAACCCCTAAACCTTCGTTAGGGTTTGGACTCAATAAATAACGAGATCTTGTATTCACTGATGTCAGACAGTCGAATACATCTCACTGCGGTCCACCCTTTCGTACTAGCATGTCAAGTAACCAAGACAGACTACTTATTCTGACAATGCCGCAGCCATCCGGACATACGAATCCTCATACGCTGTCTCGACTGTGATCAAGTTTATGTCTCACTAGGTCAAGTGATCATATTGTCTTCTGCGATCTACTACACGCCGTATGATCGTCCCTATCGGTGCGACAAGAGGATACCATTGTTACATACATGTAAGTTTGTTTGACAGATAGGAGAAATAAACTGTAGTATACTCATTATAATAAATGCTTTCAGTATACAAAACCCATCAATTGAATCATAGATAGTGGCTGCTCAGGCCACATGACAGGGTGAGAAGAGCTATTCTCAGAACTTCAAAGGATTTATGGCCCCACAGTCATGTTTGGCGACAATAGCAAAGGTCGAGTGATTGGATGAGGATGCATTGAGCAAGATGGAATGAGAATCATCAACGTTGCCCTCGTCTCCAACCTCAAGCACAACCTACTGACTATGCGAAAGTGGGTATAATGTGTATTTCATTAATATTGGTTGTGAAATTGTTGAGAGTGCTACAGGTGAAGTGAAGCTCAGAGGCATCCGCAAGGGTGGCCTATATACTGTTGATTGGCAAATCGGCCAACAACATTCATGCTTCATAGCATTCAACAAGGAAGAGACGAATTGGCTATGGCATGAGAGGTTAACTCATCTTAACTTTAAAACCATTAACACCCTAGCCAAGCAAAATCTTGTTGTAGGATTTCCTGAAGCGACCTTCAGAAAGGAAGGTATGTGCAAAGCTTGCCAGCAAGGGAAACAGACTAAGGCATCCTTCAAGTCAAACCCGGAGAAGGCCACATCTGAAAGAATCCTAGAGCTTTTGCACATGGATTTTTATGCCCAGTCACTCCAGCCACTGTAAGTAAAAAGGTTTATACACTTGTGGTTGTTGATGACTTTTCCAGGTACACATGGGTGAGATTGCTAAAGACCAAGGATGAAGTAAAGCTCATCCTTCCAGAGTTGATCCTCAAGGAGCAGAATAGCAAAGAGGTCACCATTAAAAGAATCAGATCACACAACGGGACTGAATTTTGTAATGGGAATTTAATGGATTTTTGCGCCGAAGCTGGAATAGGGCATGAGAAATCTACTGCTAGGACCCCCCAGCAGAATGGTCTAGCTGAGATGAGGTACATGACCTTGAAGGAAGCAGTGCGGTCGATGCTAGCCGACTCTGGTCTGAGTGGAAAGTATTGGGGCGAAGCAGTCATGACTGCATGCTACACTCAGAATAGGAGTGTAATCAATGGCAGATTCAATAAGACTCCTTATGAAGTGTACAATGGTTGTAAGCCTTCTCAGACTCATCTTCATGTTTCTGGTTTGACATGTTATATTCATAACAATGGGAAGTCGAAGCTTAACACTTTTTTGCCTAAGTCTGATGAAGGTGAGTTCCTTGGATATGGACAATCCTTCTCACAAAGGCTACAGAGTGTTAAACAAGACGACTCAAGTTGTGGAGATAACATGCAATGTTATTTTTTATGAGTCTACTCTAGTGCGCAGGACTTTAAGAGAGAAAAATTATGACAATCATCAGGCTAATGATGTCCATGGTCAATCTATCTTGAATTCTTTTGAAAATATGCAGATTGATCCGACTAAGTCAATGAATGATTGTAATCCAACTCAGGCGCATTCAGCAGGTGACCAAACTATTGAACCGGTTGATGATGCTAATGATCATGTTGAGGCCACCAACCAAATTTATCTTAATGATAATTTGGAGATTCTGGGGTCACTCGAAGAACAAGATGAAGAAATCCCAGGTCAAGGACGTGTTGCTGAAGGAAGATTGGGCGTTGTTGAGGAGATCGCTAAGGACGATGCTGAAATTCCAGATGCTGAGATCCGGAACGCTGAAGTCCAGAATGCTGAGATTCCTGTTGCTGAGGTGCAGAATGCTGAACCTCAGGTGATTGCTGAGGAGAATGTTCAAGCAGAGAACAATTCAGTAGGCGTAGCTAGCAATGCAACCCCAGCAACCAGCAATCCAAGACCGAGATGGCTACGTGATCAACCCCTAGATGCTGTCATTGATGACATCAATGATCTAGTAAGGACGCGACAAGAAAATGCGATGCTAGCATGCTACATATCGCATGAAGAGCCTACAAAGGTTGAAGATGCTCTACAATCTCCAGATTGGGTGAATGCTATGCAGGAGGAGCTAGCAGAGTTCACGCGCAATCGTGTCTGGGATCTTGTAGACAGACCCGACCATAAAAGTGTTATTGGAACAAAGTGGGTGTTCAAGAACATGAAGGATGAATCAGGAACAGTCATCCAAAATAAAGCGCGTCTAGTAGCCAAAAGACATTGGCAATGCGAGGGAATTGATTATGATGAGATGTTTGCTCCGGTAGCTCGAGTGGAAGCAATAAGGTTGTTTCTCGCATATGCTTCCCACAATGAGTTTTCAGTCCTACAGATGGACGTGAAAAGTGCCTTTCTTATTGGTGAGCTCAAAGAAGAAGTGTATGTTGAGCAACCACCAGGCTTGGAACAAGGAAATCAAGTTTATAGGCTAAGGAAAGCCTTATATGGTTTGAAGCAGGCATCGAGGGCGTGGTATGGAACTTTGTCTATGTTCTTGCTGGATAATAGATTTAAGAAAGGGAAGATCGATCAGACTCTCTTTCGCATCAAGGATGAATGAAGCATATTGCTTGTGCAAATATATGTTGATGACATTATCTTTGTCTCTAAGAATCCAGTGCTATGTGAGAAGTTCTCAGAGCTCATGCAAAGTAACTTCCAAATGAGCATGATGGGGAAGATGTCCTATTTTCTGGGACTTCAAGTTCAGCAATTGAGTGAAGGGATCTTTATTCATCAGAGGAAGTATAAAAGAGATCTAATTGCTAAGTATAGTCCAGAGAAGACGAGGAGCATACGGATTCCCATAAGTACGAGCTACCAGATTTCTCTAGATGAAGGAGGAGAACCTATGAATCCTACTCTTTACAGAGGTATTATCGGATCCTTGCTATACCTTACAGCTAGAAGACCATATATTTCCTATACTGTAGGAGTCTGCGCACGATATCAAGCAAATCCAAAGAAGTCACATTTTGATGTTGCTAAGCAGATCATCTGATACCTTAAGTGCACCGAAGGTTATGGAATTTGGTACCCAAGGTCTGATGGGTTAGCACTCAGTGGTTATTCAGACTCAGGCTTTGGAGGGTGCAAGATTGATCGGAAGAGCATGAGTGGCACCTACCAATTCCTTGGACATAAGCTAATAAGTTGGTTTAGCAAGAAGCAGGACTCTGTGGCGATGTCTACAACCGAAGCAGAATATGTAGCAGCCAAAAATTGTTGTGCGCAAGTATTTTGGATTCGGCAGTAACTTCAAGATTATGATATTGCTCCAAGAATGCGTGCCAATCTACTGCGACAACAATAGTGCTAGGTGCATTACGAAGAATCCTGTACATCATTCCAAGACAAAGCATATTGACATCCAACATCATTTCATCAGAGATCACCAAGAAAAGCAGGATATCGATGTTCAATACATATGCAACAAAGATCAGCTTGCTGATATCTTCACCAAGTCGTTTGCTGAGGCCATATTTAAAGAGTTATGTCTGAAATTAGGCCTCATGGAGTTAGAAAAGGATGGGGATGAATGAGTTCAAACTCTCATTCTTTATGGATTTCTTGGATTTTTGGAGAGAAGGAGATAAACGTATCTAAGCTTACATTTTTGAAGTGCTAATTTTTGTTGCTAAGATATGGTTGCTACGCAATTGGATGCTGAGTCCAAGCTCTCAGCAGATCCTAAGTAGTGTGGTTTTCTTGCAACAAGTGGTTCGGTGCAGAGAAATGTTGAGTCCAAGGTCTCAGCAGTTCCTAAGGAGTGTAATACTATAGCAAGTGGATCAGACATTTGCTAGAGAGTGAATGCTGCGTCCAAGCTCTAAGCATTTCATCAAAATGCTATGTTATTATACTCAACAAGTAGTGTCAGCAATCAATATTTGGATGCTAGGATTTGATTGTTGAGTTCAAGCTCTCAGCACTTTATTCGCTTGCTAAGGATTCTGATGCTAGCAGATTGCTGAGTCCAAGCTCTCAGCAATCCCAGGAAGCCAAAGCGCGAACTTTTTGAATTTCAAATCCACTAAGTGTATGTGACACGACACATTTAATGCATGCAACTGGCTGCAACAAATCAGGAGGCGACACGTCAAAAGTACTCAAGCATTTTGGGGCGTGGGACACCATACGAAGAGTCTCGAGTCTCTTGAACCGCCGATTGAATCTGAAGCGGTCTACCCCCAACCGTCAGATCTAGAACTCAGAAGGTATTTAAATCATACTTAGTCAAAGTTGCAAACCTTCTGAAATTTGCATCTCTGAATCCCTAGTTTTCTAAGCTTCCAAACTCTCTCAAAATTCCTTTGAATCTTTCAAATTCTCAAGCATGTCTACAAACCCGGAATCTTCTTCTTCTACCCCAAAGCCCACTCACCCTGAAAACCCTCCTATGTTAATCTTACGTCCTATCGATGGCACGCCTCTACATGAAAGGCATGCATCGAGTTTTACGATGATTGTGAAGAAAGAGGATATCGATGACTCAATCCCATATGCTCGCTTGGTTACTCTTGCCCGCAAGAAGGAGCAGTCTGGGATCTTTAATGCTCAGAAGAGAGCGGCCCAGATTATGAAGGACAGGATCTTGTACACACCTCTTGCTGCTGTACAATTTCCAGATTGGGTAATGAATACCTTGGCCAAAGATGAGGTAGTTCAATATTTGTCAGTTGAACCATTGAGGTTTCACCCTCATATGGTTTCGGAGTTTTATGCCAGGGCAGTGATAGCTGATGATCACAAGTCGTTTACGACCTCTATTTTTGGGACATTGATTACTATCACTGCTGAGGTTCTTGACAAGACGTTCGGCCTTCTCAACTCAGGCGAACACATCGCCACTTATAAAGTCGTAAATATGGATGAAATGAAGGCCAGATGGGAACAATGGAAGAGGCCCGAAGTGATAGAGGACGCCAAACATCCATGGAAGGTTGCTACCCCTACAAATCAGTTCATGGAGGATTTCTGACTCCTAGCTGATTTAGTTATTAAGATGTTCCAATGCAACGCAGCTTCGTATTCGGAACTATCTGCTAAGAAATATGTCGCGTTGATGGAATTAGTTGATGGAGTCCAAGGGAATTGGGCACAATTCTTTATTGAGCGGTGGTTGGACCACGCGAAGAAGAATGTGAAGATCAAGCAGGAAAGAATCTTCACATCCAATGTCAATTTTGGGTTGAAGAGAAGTAAGCTTATTGAAACCATCTTACAAAAGGATGAGCTCGACAGGGGCGAGGCGTTGCTCCCCACAAACTTCATCCCTCTGACGAAAAAGGCGCCGACCCTGCTGATATGTCCCGCCTAATCATACTGAAGGGGAAGTCCAATGTTGACCCCCACATTCCTACTTCTCCAGATGACGTGCATCCATCAGAGTTGGCAGTCCAACAGTTGGAGCATGCAATCCCCATGACTGCTGAGGAGATTGCTGCTGCCAAGAAGGATGCAGAGACGAAGAAATGTTTTAAAGATCTTGTGAGATTGAGAAGCTCGGAGATCTGCCCGCAGAGCAGATTGAAGAGATTCTTGCTAAGAAGCAAGAAGAGCACCCTGCTTAGGTTTCGGGTCAGCTTGCAGCTGCGATACCCAAAAGAAAGAGGAAAGACGCTGGTTCTCCTGAGAAGAAGAAGAGGACACGCAAAAGGCTTGTCAAGACCTCTGAGAAATATGCCGTATAGAAAGAAGCTTCTAAGAAGGCAGCATCTGATAAGCTTGCATCTGCTACACTGGCTGCTGCGGAACAAGCTTCTAAGAAGTTCCCCGCTGATGAGGCACAAGGGAACGTAAGTCTACTTTCTACGAAGCCCCTTTCGGAAAGATTGAAAATTTTAAAGGAGCGAAACGGCAAGAGAAAGTTGAACCAGCAGGCACAAGAGAGGAAATGGTATAAGAAAGAAATGGAAAGGATGACATTTGAAGCGAGGGACCGAAACTTTGAACATGTTAAGGCCGCTGCTGATGAGATTGCTGCGAAAAAGGCTGCAAACGCGCAAGCAACAAAGGAAGCTGTTGAGTTGCTTGCACGTGCTGCTGAGGAGGCTACCAGGCTAGCAGCAAAGCATGAGGCTCAAGAAGCTACTAAGCGGAAAGGGAAGCAAGCTGTTCAGCTTCCCATCACCACTCCTCTACCCGAGCATGATGCTCTGTCCTACAAGGACTTGAATACGCTGTTGGTGGCAGGAGTCTTTGATGCTCCTGCACGTCCAGAAGGCCAAAGCGGAGTTCTTATTCGGGAGCCTGCTGCTCAACATGCTCAGAATGTGGAGGTTGGGACCTCTGGACCAGGTCAGAATGCTGAGCAAGGTGCTAGCATTGCTGAAGTCGGTGCTGAAGTTTCAAATGCTGAGGAGAGGCCCAGCAGTGATGGTGCTGAGGATCAGAATGCTGAGCAAGTTGCTAGCATTTCGCAGACTATTGAGGAAAGGTCGACTGCTGAAGTAGAGCCTAGCACTGAAATTCCATCATCTGCTAAGGCAAGACAAGAAGAAGAAAACGATGAAGGATTTTTACCTTCCTGTTACTCCAATTCTGATTCGGACGGCGAATCTAAGGATCTCTACGATGCAAGATTTCTAAGGAAGATTCTGACCGGAACTAATGAAGAGCTCAGAGTTCCTTTCAAAGGACTACCAGGATGACGATTCAAGATAAGGCGAGTAGAACAATGGTGTGCGCCGGTTTTTCTAGAGGAAGAGATAAATGCAGATCTTATTACTATGATCTCTAAAATTGAAGAATTTGTGTTGGCAGAGATAGAGCGCGACATTTCGAATATTTTCTATGTGGAGTTAGATGAGAACACCCCAGAAGGGAAGGTGCTGAGCAAAGAGTTTAGGAGATGGAAATTCATTGATTACGTTATGCACCAACTCTGCTTTGAAAAGAGAATGTTGGTTATCACAACCAAAGGGCTTAATTACTGGAGAAAGGAAGAGAAATGGGCCAACGACTGGATTGATCAAGTGGCCGGGATGAAAAAATTCTCGGATAAGTAAGTCCTTGTCAGGCTTCAGGCTATTCGCGCCCATCGGTTGTTTTCAACTTCTCAATCTTTGCCAAGGTCTAGCTTTGCTCCTAATGGTTATTCGGATGCTAAGATTGAGCTATCCAAGGGACAGGCGAAAGCAGATATTGAGTATCACTTGCGTTAGGCCGAGTATGATGCTCAAAAGTAGGAGAGGTTGATAGCTTGGATGGCTGCTGCTACAGAGCAAGAAGAGCGAGAAAAGAGCCGTGAGCTGACCAGAGAGGAGAACATGCTTGCACTCTTCATGGAAGATAACATCCTGCAAGTGGCCAGAGCTGCGCACGCTGCTGAGCTAGAGGAGGCTAAAGCTGCTGAGCTTGCAAAGGCCCTGGAGGAGATCTGGAAGTTAGAGGGGGCCGAGCAACTAGCAGATGAAGCTCAATACTTGGAGGCCCATGCCAATGAAGCAAGCGCTGCTGAACTTGCTGAGGTAGAGGCAAAGGCCTGGAGGGCAGATGAAGCAGAGCGCATAGCAGAGGAAGCCGAATACTTGACGGCTCAAGGCGATGTTGACATTCACATGGAAGATGTTGAATCTCTTACTGGCGGAGAATTGGTGCTGGAAACTTCTTCATTTGATGTTCTCTCCGTAAGCTCTCATAACTTTCATTCCTACATTGATCACGCTGTTCACTTTGCCCTCCAACATGCTCTATCCCCCACTATTCCCATGGCCATACATGAACGAGTGGCTATGGAGGCTGCTGATATAAGAAAAGAAGTGGAGGAGGTAAGGAGCGAAGTATCTGAAGTTAGGGCAGAGGTAGCTGAGATGAAAAGTGATGTATCTGGCGTGAAACAGAGCATGGAGGTGATGAAAGCGGAAGTAGCAGACACCCAACAGAAACTTGTGCAAAGTGTTCAATCCTTCTCATCCACCTTTTTGGCTGCAATCAAAGAGGGGGAAGAAAGGAGAATCACTGAAGCAGAGAAAAGGAGGAAGGAAGAGGAGGAAATTGCTGCTGCTGAGGAAGAAAGAAGATTAGCAGAAGAAGACCTAAAGAAGAAGGAGATGGAGCTCAAGTTGAGGAGAATTGAGATGGAGAACGAGAGACTTGCCAAGAAGTTAGAGAGGAAGACTGCTGAACATGAAGCAAACAAGGAGTTATATGACAAGTTCATGCAGATAGCGATGAGTAAATTTGATGATCTTGACAAGAAGCCTGCTCCAGACTCTTGAGCTGAATTGAATGCTAACAAGTTCTCTGTAATCGTTTTGCTGTCTTTTTTGGTTTCATCTGTACTTGTACTCTCTCAATCATATGAATGAAACTGAATCAGACTTAGACAATTACTCATTGTCCACTTCTGATGTTTTTGCATGTCTTATTTGATACACATTATTCGTGTGTTCAACAAAATTGCATGTGGTTGTGGATGCTGAGTTATTGGTGTGTGTTTGGTAGTAAATTCTTACTGCTTGAATTGGATGCTAGATTCTAGCATATTGCTAAAAAGCATTTTATTTATGTTTTAATGCTACACTTCGTTCGGTCTCCCTTGCCTAGGGATACCTTCACTTGCTAATAGTTGAATTAGCTATCTATCCTGTCCTGCAGTTCAAGAATATTTCCTAGCATTTATTGAGGGGGAATTTCCTTAAAACCAATCCCTGCTAAGAACTAAGTAGGTTAAATTCTGAGTTAGATTGCTGCTAGATTAGCTCTGATGCTTAGAATTTCTTGTACACTCAAAAATTTTTCCTTCTTAGATTCATCAATTGATAGTAAGCTTTGATCGCACAAAAAAGGGGGAAATAGTTAGGAAAATATTCCTTTATTTATGTTGTAAATCTCCCTTTAGGATCAAATTGTAAAAGTTTTGTTGAATCAAAGCTTAGTTAGTTGGTCGATCATTGCTGAATTCTAGCATAGTCTAGCATTTCTTTTGTAATGTCCTCTTTAGGAAGTCTATCGAGTTGTAATAGATTAGAAGTGCTTGAGAAGATTGTTGAAGGATTCTGCTAAAGGAACGAAGAAAATCATATTCCAAGAAACTTCGAAAATGCTAGTGTTGCCAGCAGACAAAGTGACTGCTAAGGAGTGAGCAGTCAAATGCTGAAAAGAGATGACTGCTAAGGAGATAACAGACAAGTGCTAAGAAGAATGATTGCTAAAGTGCTAGCAATCATACGCTGATAGAAGAGACTGCTAGGAGTATTTGTTCAGCAGTCAGCGGTAAAGATCTAGCAGAGACTGTTTACTCAGGAGATTACTAGAAGCTATAACAATCAGGAAACGAGATATCAACTGATAGCAGAATGCTGAAGGAGTCAGCATTCGCTAGTACTTAGAAGATTGCTAGAAGAGCTCAGCAATAAAAAGGCTTAGCAGAGTGTTCCCAGCATTCTCTGATAGAATGCTAAGCAAAGGAACACCTAGCAAATACTTGCTAAGACGCCCGTTCTAACAAAGGTAAAACCAAGGAAGATAAACTTTACCGAAGTAGGTAATAAAACACTGTACAAGCTGGAAAGGACGAAAAAACAAGTAACTCTTTTGGAAAAGGAGGACCGTTGTGTCTAACCGGTCTGGAAATTCAAAGTTTGAATCTCCTAATATAAAAGAGAAGTCCCAACAAGAGAGACCCCCCCCTTTTCACAACTACGACTAACACTTGCTCTTATGAGAGAAAGCTTTACAAACGAACAAAAGCAAAAAGAGAGTAGTAAGTTGAGAGCTCCTTAAAGAGAAGAACCTAAAGCTCTCAACAACCGTAGTGTCCCCCTCATTGAATATCTGACAATACATTGAAGAGATTCCTTGACTTTGCTCCAGAATCTAATCATTGGGATAACTTCCATCCAAGGAAGCATCCAACAGTCACATCTCTGAAAAGAGATTGACTCCCACGGGCTGTTTCCAAAACCAGGAAAGTTCGGAAGGAACTATAAAGCTTCCATTGCAATAAAGACAAGTTTTACGAATGTGTGCCCTTGACTTAGCCGCTGCTCCCGACCAAGAAGATCCAAGTAATGGAGGATAGTCTTGTAGTGGCTGGCTCGAAAGCTCACCACCTGCTACAGGAGACAGATCATTCCTTGTACTTGAACATATCTTTTTGGTGAATTCTCAATGTTCGACTGAGGAGCAGACGTAGATCTTTAAGTATTGAACTACTATAAACCTTGTGTTCTTACTGTTATATTGTTTCTACTGTTTGTTGTTTTAAAACCTAGCAACTGATCACTGTAATTTCTACAGATTAATTATAGAAATAGTGGCAAATAAATTTATAAATCCTAAAGTTATCGATCCAGGGGAATGAAGCAACGAAAAACCTTAAGTACTAAATCATAAGTTCTCAAAATACTCGTCAGGAAAATCAATTAAAAAGTTTTGGTTGTTTTGAAAATCGCAATACTTGCTAATGAAAATTAAACAGAAAATTAAAAGGCTTTTGGATTTAAATAAGAGGAGCATAGATTCCAGGGATATCTACCTATCATGTATGACATGGATGAATGAATTGATTAATTCCTAATTTTAATTCCTCTTCGTAGTGAAACATCATAAAAGTATTACGAAC